>CAJNDV010026191.1:4347-14847 GCA_905221635.1 Symbiodinium sp. CCMP2456 | reverse complement strand
TAGGGCTTTGCGTTTAGGGCTTTGGGTTTAGGACTTTGGGTTTAGGGTTTAGGGCTTAGGGTTTAGGGTTTAGGGCCTAGGGTTTAGGGTTTAGGGCTTTGCGTTTAGGGCTTTGCGTTTAGGGCTTTGGGTTTAGGACTTTGGGTTTAGGGCTTAGGGTTTACGACTTTGGGTTTAGGGCTTAGGGTTGAGGTTAAGGGTTTAGGGTTTAGGACTTAAGGTTTAGGGTTTAGGGTTTAGGGCTTTGGGTTTAGGGCTTTGGGTTTAGGGCTTTGGGTTTAGGCTTTGGGGCTTAGGGTTTAGGGCTTTGGATTTAGGGCTTAGGGTTTAGGGTTTAGGACTTTGGGTTTGGGGCTTAGGGTTTACGGCTTTGGATTTAGGGCTTAAGGTTTAGGGTTTAGGACTTAAGGTTTAGGGGTTGGGGTTTAGGGCTTTGGGTTTAGGGTTTAGGACTTAAGGTTTAGGGCTTAGGGTTTAGGGCTTTGGGTGTGGTGCTTTGGGTTTAGGGCTTGGGGGTTGAGGGTATAGGTAATTCGTCTCCGAAATCCCTTTGCCCAAGATTCTGGCATTTTGCAGTAGGAGGTGGAGCCCTGATACAGGGGCCTTAATAATTAGAATAGGGTTTGGGGTATATTATACTATAACTATATAATAAGGAACTCCCGAAACCCTATTGTCATTCTTAAGGCCCCTCCACTATAACCCTTATAAATACTCCTTATAGTACCCCTTTTTACAGGAACCCTTAAAGGAACCCTATTCTAATTATTAAGGCCCCTACACTGCAACTTATAAATACCCCTCATAGTACCCCTTTTACAGGAACCCTTACAGGAACCCTATTCTAATTATAACAGCCCTTACACTATAACCCTTATACATACCCCTTATAGTACCCCTTTTAAAGGAACCATCTTTTAATTATAAAGGCCCCTACACAATAACCCTTATAAATACCCCTTGTAGTACCCTTTCTAAAGGAACCCATAAAGGAACCCTATTCCAACTATTAAGGCTAAACCCTAAATCCTAAACCTTAAATCCTAAATCCTAAACCCTAAACCTTAAATCCTAAATCGTAAACCCTAAACCCTAAACCACTTATAGTGTAAGTTGAAACTAAACCACTTATAGTGTAAGTTTAAACTAAACCACTTATAGTGTAAGTTTAAACTAAACCACTTATAGTGTAAGTTTAAACTAAACCACTTATAGTGTAAGTTTAGCCCCTGCAGGATGGCTGAGGCAATCTGATGAACTGGTCGGCCTTGCTGCTGAGTATGACACGAGCCCCCCGGGCTGTTCTTAAGTGATTGCGGTTTAGGGTTAAGGGTTTAGGGTTTAGGGTTTGGGGGTTTAGGGTTTAGGATTTAGGGTTTAGGCCTATGTTATGATGGTTTGAATCATGTGCGTTACTGCCCCCTGATTCGATGAGATGCGGTTCTGCGGACAGTTTCACCAGTAGGAGCTTGCGCGGCCCTCTGCAGAGTTGCAAGGGGAAGAATCAACACGCTGGGTTTTGGGACTAGGGTCTGTAAGGCTTCCTTGCGTAAGACTATATAAGGGTTGGCATAAGGCTTCCTTTGATGGTTCCCTTCGGGTTTTGCGACGGTTTCAGGCTCATGGTTTAAGTTTTAGGCTTGGGGCTTGAGTTTGGGCAGTTTACTTAGGGCTTTAGATTGAGGGTTTAAGGTGTTGGAGTGTCATTCTTAAACCAAAGTTTGTTCAGCAAACATCTGCAAGCGCCTAAACTCTGTTTCATGTATGTCACTGCGCTTCAGTTGCTTCTACATTGCAGCGGATCCAGCCAATAATATCAACAACCCACGACGCTAAACGAGGCCGAAGCATCGTACGTCATGTCTGTCGAGTTTGTTCAGGTCCTGCCCTAACCCTCCAGGCAAATACCATATAGGGCCCTAGTGGCTAGAGTACCCTCTATAGTAGGTACATGGAAGGTTAGGGCTGCTTTGTTGCATCCGCAGAAGCGCAGATACACCCTAAACCAAATCCTGTACCCTATGCCCTGCGTTCGCAAACCTCGCGGCCCAAGGAACGCTGAAGCCATGAGGTACTGGTTTGGGCTATAGGCCCGAAGCTAAACCCTAAACCCTAAATTACTGCCCGACTTTACACCCTGAAGCCCTGCTAAGCCATCAAGCTCACACCAGCCAGGCCACCAAAAGCACTAAACCACAACAAACCAGGGTTTAGGGTTTAGGGTTTGGGGCAAACCCTCACCCCAACCCCACGAAAGACCAAGATCAACCCGATTAAAAGCGCCAAGTCTTCATAACTCCGTCCCCTAATCCAGTAGACAAACACAAGCACCAAGCCTCAAACCCCACAGCGCAGCCGAAGCCATCCACCAAACCACACCCTAAACCCTAAACCCTAAACACCGAAACCAGAAACCGCAAACTCCAACACACATACGCACACACCACACACCACACCTGACCTCAACAATCCCTGAGACCCTTTGGTATCCTTCTGTGACATTTAAAGGAACCCTGACAACGAATACCTCATTAAGAGAGCCCCTAAAGCCCTAAACCCCTACACCCCTGAAGCCCTTAACCCTAAACCCCTAAATCCTAAACCCCTAAACCCTAAACCCTAAAGCCTCAACGCCCTGATCCCCACCGAAAGCCTTCGCTGAAATCGGGTCGCCACCTCGAGCCATGGCCGGGAAGCGCCTGGCATCTTGGCTCCCTAGAAACCCCCATGGGTCCATGTACCCAAATATATGGTTTATAGGGTTTAGGGGCTTCGGGTTTAGCGTTTAGGGTTTAGGGGTTGAGGGTTCAGGGTTAAGGGTTAGGGGCTTAAGGTTAGGTTCCTTTAAAGGGATCCTCTAAGGGTATCATAATGAGGGTTTAAGGATACTTCGGGTATAGTTCCCCAATACCTAACCTTTAAGCTTTTTTTGGTTTCTCATGACTTAGTAGTAATCTGAAAATCTAACCTGTTAGTTCCCTGGCTCATTTAAGAGAAAGGAATCCTCAAAAGGAAGCTGCTTAAAGATGGCCACTTCCTAAACCCGAAACCCTAAACCCGGAAAGGAATCCTCTATATGGACCCCTTAAAAGGAAGCCGCTTAAGATGGCCACTTAAAAGGGAGCCCATACAGTGGAACGCTTAAAGGGAACCCTTCCAGGAAGCCTGGAGGACCTTAAGGTCTCCATTAAGGGTTTCATAATCCTTGGGGACCAAATGACACTTATAAGTAACGGGCCCTATACCCTTATACTATGACTCCCTATATTTTATATGAACCTGAAACCCTTTGAAGGATCATTTCGTCCCTAAGGATGGTGTTTCTATCATAGGGTGTAGGGTTTCGCTGATCGGGAGTTATAAGAGCTTGTGTATAAAAAGGGGTTCCATAACAGGGGTTCTGGAAGAGGCTTCCAATTTAGGGTGTGGTTGATAGGGTTGCTGTAATAGGGTTCTACAATCGGTTTTCTTTAATTACTAGGGATCATATAGGGGGCATACAGAAACGAAGTAAGGAGAGGAGTACTTAGCACTACTATTCCGTAGGGTTCGGGTCCCGGCTGCATTGCAGAGCGGCTGGAGCAGCGGGTCAAGCACGTGAATCTCTTGCTCGACCGCCGCATCGGCCTGATGCAGATGGCCCATCTGCTCGAGGAGACCACACAGGTTCTCAGCCACGCCTGGTGCTGTGTCGATGAAGGCTCAGTGGCTCGGGCCGCAAATTCAAGGCCAACGAGCTCCATGTGCCAAGAGTCAGGCCCCGCATCTGGGGTGGCTCGGGCCACGTGTGCAGGGGAAACGTGCTGCGGCTTAGCTTTGCGCGAGCAAGTACTAATTTGTCATTCTGCACTCAATTTGTAATTCGTACACTGCTGCCGACGTCTTCGCTATAGTGCCTTATTTCTTGCTAGGAGCTTGTTTTGTGATGTGTATGATGGCTCCAACCGATGGCAGTTTTTGGGAACTTGCAATGCACATGTCGTTTCACTGTCCGAATCGTGATGATTTTACAAGATTGCCCTTTACCTGAGTTCCTAATGATAAACCATTGTAGTAGATGCCTCAGGTATCGGGGAAGCTGTATAGGCTTTGGGGTTTGGGTTTAGGGTTTAGGATTTAGGGGTAGTATAAAGCGCACCTAAACCCTATTTTAAGCCCCCTGCAGGGAGACTTCGAGACTGAATGGATTCTTAGACGCGCTCTGTTTTAAGCTGCCGCTTTATGGTTTAGTGTCTAGAGAGTCTTGCTGGGCTTAGAGGTGAGGGCTGGATTACGGTGATTATATTTGTGTTCTACCGGTTTTCGTTTTTTTGTGGCATTTATGTTGGATCGTTTATAAGCTGTTTAGAAGTTTACAGGTTTAAGTTGGTTTAAGAGTTTTTAGTTTTGTTACCCTACGGGCAGTTTTACGGGTTTTACACTGGGGTTCGGTACATGAGGGGCACCTGTTGGGGTGGCCTTCATTCGGACGATGAGGGTTGCCTTATCTTGTGGTCGTGCGCAACGAACGCGCGATGGGATGGTCTGGTTCTGTTATGGCTGAGAGTTTCAGGGCTTTGGAGTCCAGGGTGCAGGGCTTCATGGCGCCCCCAAACTTAAAAAGCTTTAGGGTTTTAGGAGTTTCGTAGGGTTTAGTGGGGAAGGGCCGGCCAAGGGTGAACCTCGCCTGTAACCTAGCATTAAACCCGTTAACAGCTCCAGGAAAACCTTTCCCTAAGGGTCCAAGTTGTCCTTATTTATGGGGTTTTTTTCAAGATGGACCCAACATCCGATAATAGGGAGTACTTGGACCCTTCAGGTTTGTTATAACGAACGTAGAAATTGGACCTCGAGCCGATCTCCGTTCTGCAGGCGCGTAGGTGGACTGTAGCTCACAGTCTCAACATTCGGACACCTTACGACGTCTTTGGGTGTATGTGGGTAGTTCTCTAAACTATTTGTCCTCTGTTATAACGTCCCCAAGAATAGTACGGCACCCTTGCACAAAGGGACACGAAAAGGGACCCTAATTTAGAGAATCACGCGTGTGGACCCTACCTAACGGTTCTGTTGGGAGGATGGGCATCGCTAAGGTTTTCGGTTGCCTCCACCTCCAACTTGAAAGCGCGTTCCCTAAGAGTGCGTGATCTTCATACACTCCCCAAAAGACTAAACAATTATCGTAAACCCAATGCCTTAGACAAAGCCCTAAACTGTTGGGTTTTCCGACATCAAAGGTGATGGGACCTTCTCCGGGTACTGGCCTCTTTGCTGCTCGGCCAGTTGGGCTCAGGGCTTTGGTGCTTTTAAGGTTTGGGTCCGTAGGGTTTTGGTCTTTGGGACTTTAGGGTTTTGGGGTCAAGGGTTTTGGCTTTAGGGCTCATGGGTTTAGAGCTGCTACGACTACTACTGTTACTAGCACCACCACCACCACCACCACCACTACTACTACTACTACTACTACTACGACTACAACCAGTACTACCACTACTACCATCACTACAATTATATACTACCACGGCTGCTATTGCAACTGCCTACCACTCTTCTCTAGGTGTTCGGGTTTTGGGTTTTTCGTCTTTGGGGTTTCGTTAGGTTTCGGGTTTAGGGCTGAGTATAGTTTTACTTGGAGAAACATATTCTAATTCCTTGTTCTTGTAGCACACTGTAAAGGGCTCTGAAGGCGCCCGACTCCAATTATTCAGGCCCCTATATTAGATGGAGCCCTTTGAAAGCCCCTTCAATGAATCCTATTCTGACTATTAACACCCCTGAACCACGGTTTAGGGTTTCAAGTTTAGGGTTGAGGGTTTAGAGTTTGCTAAACCTTAATATAAGCCCGACCTCCAACATTATTGTCAGCAACCATCTGGCAGCTCTTATGCGAGCACTGCTGAGACATCGACGAAAACCCCAAAGAGCTCACCTCTTAAGATTGCTTGAAGGGTACTGTAATAAGGCTATCATACTGTAGGGCTTAGGGTTCACACTTTGCGGTTTTTTCCGGGGATTTAGTACGACATCAGAGTTTCAGTTGAGTCATGAGTTCATGTCATACCCCTCAGCCATAAGTGCTGACGCAATGCAAAGACCTTGCCAACGTGACACAAACCTTGCAGACCAGCCAGCATTGCATTGTACCTGCCAAGTTTGGTCAGGGCAAGGTTCTGTTCATGGACCACTTGACGGGCCTGTCTGCGAAGTTGGTCATTCAGACGCTGGACGCGCGTCCTAACTCGCGCTGGCCGACTAATGCTGATGTTGCAACAATGATAAATCATCATCATAATGACAACAGCAACAATCGCCGCAATAGTAATCATAAGAATAACCGTACTAACAACCATAGTAATTTCATAATCATGCGAATCCTATTATCTCCATAAAAACAATAATAAGAATAAGACCATAACCGCAACACAATAAACATAATGTCAACTGTACTATGGGCTTGCAGCTCCAAACCCTAAACCCTAAACCGGGCTTGAAGCTCCAAAAGCCTGTCCTTCAACCCAACGCTGCAAACCACCGACTCTGACAACTGTGACAACGGTTTAGGGTTCAGGGTTTAAGGTTTAGGGTTCAGGGTTCAGGGTTTAGGGTTTAGGGTTCAGGGTTTAGGGTTCAGGGTTCAGAATTCGGGGTTTAGGGTTCAGGATTCAGGGTTTAAGGCTTAGGGCAACCCTTAAATTTTCGGTTTTCACACGTTCATTGCGGAGTATGACCCTTTAGGCAATAGGTGATTGGATCCCACAGTAAACCCTGTACCCCAAGATCCCTAAGTACTTATCTGTTGGATTTTCCCCAAACCATAGTCGTAATTCCGCTTATCGAAGCCCATAAAAACACTGCAGTTTTACTGTGTATGTAGGTACTTATTATAAAGCCCTTTGGGATAGATTGTACTTACATCCAAAGCCTCAGCCAAGGCTCATGAGCCGCGCCCGCGGGAGAAGGGAGGAAGGCCAGGAAGCCAATTCCTTCTAGATTTTGAGCTTTTGGGTCTTCAGGCACTAAACCCTAACCCTAAATCCTAAACCCTAAATCCTAAACCCTAAACCCTAAACCCTAAACCCTAAACCCCCAACCCCATAGGGTGTTCGGGTTGAGGGTGTCGGGCTTAAGCCTTTCGAGGTGTCGGTTTGGTTGAGGCTCCTTGTGGCGTCTTGGACTGTAGGCTTTGTGCCGGTCTTGGGTTAGGGGTTTATAGGAGGGTTTACAGGGTTTAGGGCCCTGAGGGGTATGGCCTTTAAGTTTTTGGGGCTTTGGGAGTTTTAGGGCTCAGCTGTTTTAGGGTGTGCAGGTTTGCTGGGCATTTAGAGTGACACCTGCAACGTGGGCCCGCCGCCACAGCGCACCATTGAAAACAATTCGGATATCCGCGACCGACTCATAGCGGTACAAGTGTGCACAGTATATTCAAGTTAGCCAGACAAGCAAAGTCCATTCTCGAGAGCCTGTCTTCCAATTCCTGGATATCATGATGGGGAACGACGAGCCGCAGGAGCCTTCGACAATGGTGAACGAGCCCTCCTCGTCTGAGACACCACGGGTTCGCGATGCCCTAAACCCTAAACCCTAAACCCTAAACCCTTCCTTCGAAGGAGGACATGCACCAGATGCAGTGCGAGGCCAAAAGCAGGGACGAAGCGGAAGGCTGCACCTCCTGCCGCGAAGCCGGCGATGGATCCTATCATTCATATGTAAACATACCCAGAGGCTCCATATACATGACCATTATGGAGTTAAGTCCCTAAAGCCATAATAAGTATGGTTTTTTGGGACTTAATCCCATGATGGTAGTATATATGGAGCCTCTAGGATATGGGTACTTCTCTAAATTAGCATCCGTTTTGGTCCCCAAAATATAGTAGGCACCCTTATAAAAAGGATCCTTGAATGGGACCCTAACTTGGGGTACTATCCATATGAATCCCATATCGCCTCAATCCTGTAGGGAATCTCTAGACTCGTATAAGCCATACGGTAACGTTTAGGGTTTAGGATTTACGGTTTAGGGTTTAGGGTACTGTAAAGTCCTAAACCTTAAGCCCTACAGTAGAAGCCCAAAAGTTCGAAACCCAATAGCCTCAATCCTTAAGAGCAAAGTGTAGGGAATCCCAGCACTAATTGTCCTTTATCCGGTTTTCAACTCTTTCGGGTTTACTGTAAGCCCCCCACCCTGGACGTAAGCGCAGACACTGAACCCGGCAGTTGCAACTAAGCCCCAAAATCCTAGAAGCCTAAACCCTCACTTCCTAAGCCCTGCAATCCTAAATCCTAAACCTTCAACCCTTAATTCCCAAACCCTGCAATCTTAAACCCCAAACCCTTCTCCCGCCGCATGGAGAGGTACGCGCGTGAGCCGCCTAAGGAAAATGAGAAGCCGCTCATTGAGCATGAGGAGGAGCCCATGGGGCCGCCAACCCGTAGGGGTTTAGGGAGGGTTTAGGGCTTGGGGTTTAGGGGTCCTAGGTACTGTTATGGGGGGGTACTTTCCTAAATCATAGTCAGGATTCCTAATATAGAAATCCAACATTCTACTAAAAAGGTACTCTGGACCCTTTGGGCAAAGCGCCCAACTTTTGGGGGGTAAGGCTTTGCAGTAGGAAAGGGTTTAGGGTTTAGGCGCTTCAATGATTACCTATACTATTTTCGAGGATTACTCGGGAATTTAGGTTTCCTTAAAGGGAGCTATAAGGGTTTCTATAGGGCTTCTAATTATATATGAGGGTACTATAATTTGAATGAATATAGAAGCGGAAATGATTACGAATGCCATTTGGGGCGTTCCTTATAGGTATATAGTACGTTATACCCCAAAACCCAACTCTAATTCTTAACGCCCCCGTATTCGCCTTCATGTTTCTCGGCTTCTTTGGGGGTTTAGGGTTTAGGATTTTGCGTTTACTTTAAGAACCCCAAACCTACTTTTTTGTAGGGTCCCTATAAATCCCATATTAGGGTTTATAATAAGAACCTACAAAAAAGTGGGTTAAGGGTTTTGCCTTCAGGGTTTAGTCTTCTCGTTGAGTTTCTTCGAGGACTTTAGAGTTCGTTCTTTCGGGCGAAAGTGTTGTATTTAGGGTTTAGGGTGTGTGGCCTTCCGGGGGATTCCGGGTATACGATCCGGTGGTTGGGGTCCTTTCAGCACGCAAAGCGTGAGACAAGACAGCTTGTCCATAGGGTGTGGATATTCTCGGGCTTGAGGCATGGGCTTTAACACTTCTACGGTGTAGGAAAAGCGGGTTCCTTATTATAGTTATAGCATAATAGACCGCCAGACCCTATTCTTATTGTCAAGGCACCTATTTTACACAGCTCTCTCAAAGCAAGCAGCCTGCCCCCCGCTTCCGAAGACCCGCCCGCTGTTCAGCAGGAGCGAGTAAACAAGCAATTGGTGGAGATCTTGGAGCACCCCGGCATGCTAGTTTAGGGTTTAGGCTAACCCTAAACCCTAAGGGTTTAAGGTAGGATCTTGAACATGGCTGATACCATTCTTCTCTTCATGATAGGGGTGGAGTTGAAATCAATGACATGCGTGTCTTAGAAAATGAGCGGCCCTCATTAGATAACAACAAACCAGGATCCTTATTCTAAGGACTCCGAAAGAAGCATTCTGAATGGCCTTTAGGGTTTGGTTTAGGGTTTGAAGTTTTATGGGGCATAGTTTAAGCCTGTATACATACTTGATTTTACTAAATTAGGGATTGCTACCTTCGCAAGTTCTTCTGCGTTGTTCGAGAGCCTCTGGCTGTGGGTTAGGCGATACATTTGACTTTTCACAGTGCCGTTCCGGGAGAGAGGCGATCGTAAAGCTTCTGAGAAATTGCTACGGTGAAGCCACTTCACCGCCAAAACCAGCCGCTATACCACTTGCATGCACTTTAGATCCGCCTGCCCAGGTAGAGCAAGGGCGAGAACCTCCATTTGGGTTAGAACCTCCTGCCATCTAACCGACCTGGTGAACAAGATAGACGCGATTCTAGGCCCGCGCGAGACAGCAAGATCCTGATCATAAGGGTACCTAAACAAGGGGGCACCCTTATCTGGAGTTGTGAGGGATACACAAACTTTCACCAATGCCCTAAAGGTCCCTTTATACCTTGCGAAAACCATCTAAACAACCTCGTACGAAGGTTTCCGGAAGTAGGTGAACCCTATAGAATGAATCTGCATGGGGATCCCTTTTGTGGGACTTCTACGAAAACAGACCCCTAACTTGCTGGAATTTTGTCAGAACGCCATAGTAGAACCCTAGACCTTAAACCCTGAACCCCCAAACCCCTACACCCTAAACCCTAAACCCCATAGAACACAAATCCTTATACACCCCAAAACCCCACCCTAACCCCTTCATCGCCCCCCCCTTGTGTGCTCAAAAACCAGGCGGAAGGTCGCCAAACTACGGGGGAGAGCCGATGAGGAGGAGCGAAACTCCTTTGGGACTTGGGTTTAGGGTTTAGGGTTTAGGGTTTAGGGTTTAGGGTTTAGGGTTTACCTGGACCCTAAAGAGCCTAC
>CAJNDV010026180.1:7264-58500 GCA_905221635.1 Symbiodinium sp. CCMP2456 | reverse complement strand
CTACGCCATGGATGGCTCCCAACAAAACCCTCAACATGCACAAGCTCAGCAGGCCAACCGTTTCTTCTGCCGAGTCTCCGTCCCTGCTTACTTGAAGTCGCATTCCCCTGTGCAGATGATGTACCAGCAGCACTGCGCTGCTGCTGGCCAGTGCAACGGTGGCCAGTGTGCGGCCGCTGCCCAGTGTGCTGCCGGGCAGTGCGGCGCCTGCCAGGGCGCATGCCCGGCGGGCGCATGCCAAGGTGGCGTGGAGCTTGGCTATGCCTTTGGGGTGTACTGCCGGGGTTTCGGAACATGTCACGAAGTTGCTAACCAGCACACGGCCAAAGCCCGTTCCGAAGCTACCTACGAAGGGCATTCAACTCATGGAATCATAGATTGCATCCATGCATCTGCATCCTTTCACATGCCTTCGCCTTCACGTCCCGTTTTGACCATCCTGAACGAACTAGCGTGAGGTGGATGTTGTCAGGGCTGCAACGCCTGTGGGGGCGGCTGCCCTGCCGCCGCCGGTTGCAGCGGTTGTGCAGGCGGATGCCCTGGCAACTGCGGTGGCTACGTGGTGTCGATGCCTGGGATGCAAGGGGTGCCCCCTGCAAGTTTGTGAGTTCCTGCAACCGAGAGCATGAATCACAGGATTGGGAAGAGTGCCTTCCTTGCAGCTTCAGAAAGCCCAGAGATGCCAGATGATGATGCCCGGGCAGATGAACATGGCCGGCCAACAGCCTGCCTCCTGAAACTGCAGAGATCTTTAGCGTCGGCGCATTGCTGGCATTGCGGTGCTGCCGTGCTGCTGCAAGGCCTGGCCAGGGTCATCCGGGCATGCAGTTCGTGATGGTGCCAGGGCAAGGCCAGGCCTCTCCCGAGCAAGAGCCGGTGCTGCGCTGTTCGTGCATGGAGGCGGTGCTGCTGGGCAGATGCAGCACGCCATGCAAGGACTGGAGCCGTGTTGTTAGCGTCTGGCACCAGCGACGCTTCAGAGAAGTGCTTTCTTTGTGGAGGCATGCCTGGACAGATGCAGGGCCAGATGCAGCAGATGCAAGGCCAGCAGAACCTTCTCTGGACGTCCTCCATCTGTTGCAACGTGAATCGTCCTCCCTGCGTCGTCCGTTGTGGGGAGGTGTGCAAGGCGGCATGCCTCCTCAGCAGATGCAAGGCCCACACGGAAACCCGCAGAGTGCAAAGGTCATTCGAAGCCTTGAGTGCTTGGCAGGACACGTGGGGCCGGATGGCCACCCAATGGCTCAGCCGACGCCAGGCCCGGCCTTTTGGCCTGGCCAAAGCGGAAGCGGTGAGAGCCCGGTGTCGCCAGGCCAGTGCGGGCAGATGGCGCTGCCGGACCAGGGCAAAGGAGGCTGCCAAGGTGCTTCGTCTCTGGAGTGCATCCCGATGTCGGATCTGCCTACTTCCGGGTCTCGGGTCTCGGGCCCTTGTGTCTTCAGGTCCACCTCAAGACGCAGGGGACGGCAAAGGAGGCCGGGGCCCGGGCGACCCCCTCATCAAACATACTTCTGTAGCAGAGATAGTGCTGATGAAGACGATCTATATAGGACAGGAGGATGAGGACGAGGATGAGGATGACGAGGATGATGAGAATGACGATGAAGATGGCGATGGCAATGACACAGGATGATGCGGGCGGGTCCGGCCTAGTGGTCCCTTTGATCGCCTGGTGGGTATCCTTCCAGGTCGCGTGGCAGCGGGCCTTGGCCGCAACACGCAGCCAAAGCAAGGAGCCAACTGGTGCGCCTGCCGCGGTTAGCTCCGGGACAGTGGTAACCCTTTCTCCTGTTGGATGATCGAAAGCCATGTGAAGACTGAGTGCTATTACATCTTCCATTGAGCTCTCAGATCGACTGTGCCGTGTATTTCTAGGTGAGGTGTTGGCATTGGCTGCCTAAGTTGCTGCTCTTGCAGGCAGCAGGGTGCAGGGCGCGGTGCGGGCCGTTCCGGGGACGCACGGTGGCTGTCCTAGAGCTGGTGTTTTTGTCCATGCATCCGCTCCTACTCCCACTCTCCCTACTTGCCTCTCTGCTTAGCTTTCTCCTGCCTCTGCTGTGCTCGCAGGCCCTTTGAGCCGAACCATCAGGCGCCGCGACGCGACGCGATGCGCCGAGCTGGGCGACGCGCTGCGCTCTCGGGCGAGCGGAGAGACCGAGCGCAGAGCGCGTTCTGCAGGAAGCGCCCGCGGTTCCTGGAGAGCAAGGCCTGGGCTTGGGCCTGGGTCCTTTTGGCCTCTGCTCCTCTGTGCCTGTGCTCCTGCTCTGGGAGGCAAAGGCGGCCAAGCTGGTCAGAACCCACAGGTGCCTTGCAAGCGGGCCTTGAAAGGCCTGGGGAAGCCCTCAGAGCGGTGAGAGTGTCTGAGCTCAGGATGGCAATCAGAAGGGCAACAAACTCCGCAATCCGAAGAACCCCTGGGCCGACATCCAGGCGCGGAGCGAACCTGTGCGGACCTGTGCGGAGCGATGCTCTTCACGGCTCTTGGCCTTGCCAGGACTCCGTCGGCTTAGACCAGGACTGCGTGTGAGCGCTTGGGCTTCCCTGGCTTCCTTACTGGGGTATCTGAGGGTGGGGTCCCTGAGAGCCGTCACGATGAGGAGATGAATCAGCTGTGGGACATCAATATGAGGTTGGGGATCTGCAAGGATGCAGGGTCCATTGCTTGCACCTATCGTCGTTGTAGCGGAGGCCCGGCCAGATGCCCTCCATGGACACGAATCAGAAGGCTGGCATGGACGAGGGATGCGAGCTTCGTGTTCGTCAGCCTGCTCTTGCTTCTTCACTTAGGCTGGAAACTTCAATGGTCCAAGCAAAGGCAAGGGCAAGAAGGCCTCAAACGCGGTCTTCAAAGTTGTTGGCGAGCGAGCCCTTGAGTCTTTGAACTCCGTATCAGGACGGCAAGGACGGCGGGAAGCACAACAACGATGACAACATGGGAGGCACAGGGCTTTGGGAGCTGCACAGAACGACTGTTGATTGGTGCTATCCAGGCGGAAAGGGTGGCAAGGCCTGATCTTCTGGCTGAGGATCTTGTCGCTAGATTCAGATGCAGTGCGGCTCCAGTCAGGACATGCCGCAGCAGAAGTGGGTCGAGAAAACGGACCCGCAGGGCAAGGGCCAAAGAGGCGCGGGCAATCAAGCAATTGCTCGGAGGTTACACCTTTTTTTCGTTTTCAAAGCCGAGCTCTCTGAGGCGGCTGGCAGCCCAAGGATGTCATGAAGCAGCAAGCGATGCCGCATGCCAGAAACTGCTGAACGAAAGCCGTCCTAGCGTCCTGCTGTTTGGAACTCCCAGTCGCAGTCGTACAGGTTGTTCTTGAAATGTGGGCGCTCCCCCCTCTCTCTCTCTCTTTCTCTCTCTCTCTCGCTCTCTCTCTCTCCCTCCTCTCTTTCTCTCCCTCTCGTTCCTTTCAGTTCTTGAGCCTTGCAGGCAGCAGGTCCCGATGTCGCCGGGCGGGAAGAGCAACAGCAAAGGCACGGCACACGTTGCCTTTTGGAGGCTTCCTCCCAAATGCAAAGCCAGAGCTGCAGGTGGTGGCTATCAGCAGCCGCTGATGGGCCGGGGCATGGGGGCCCCTCAAAACCCGATGCTCGCCCAAAGCCCGGGCCAGCAGCCGAGTGCGGCCAAGTTGGAGTCGCCCCTGAAAGGTAGTCTCATTGGGCCGTCATACTGTAGACATGGACTGAACGAAAATCGTCTGAAATTGACAGTGACGGGCACTTGTGGCTAGAGTCCCAGGCCCCAAAAAGAACAAGAAGGGTGTTGGCCGAGATCCGGAGATGGACGACTGGCTGTCAGCTCCTGAGAGATTGCACAAGACCTCCGCAAGATGTCACTGGCTCTCCGCTTTCTCTCCGCTTTCTCTTCGCTTTCTCTGCTCAGGAGCCTCCGCTTTCAAGGCCAAATTCCGGCGACCCCCACAGGCCCCGCTCGGCCGGCCGCGCTTCGGAGAGGGGGGGGGGCACCTTCTTGCTGCCGCTGCGAGGATCCACGAACATGGGAGGAGAGGAGATGTGGGACGAAGAGGAGGAAAGGCGCGGAACTCGGCTTGCAGTGGCGTCTCCAGATCCGTCGATCGGCTTCTACCTCTAAGGCGGAAGCGAAAAGGAGCCGGCAAGCAAGGTGGGCCGCTCATTTTCTCGTCTCCTCAATAAGCCGAGAGGATGCTTGGTGACGAGATGTGCCCTGCAAAACAGGTGGTGGCAAAGGGCAGGCCAAGGGCAAGGCTCCGGATTCATTGAAAACGGCTCAGGAGGTTATGGGCTTTGCATGTTCTCCTCTTGCGTCCCAAGCTGCCGACAACATGTCCTCATGTGTGCACAACATGTGTGCCCAACGGCAGGGTGGCAACGGCAAAGGCAAGGCCAAAGGCGGCAAAGGCCGCTTGTCCGCGAATAAGCGGGGCTGACTACGTACCTCTGATTGCAGCTCTCGTCTCTGCTGGGCACTGGGCTTTCGTCGGTTCCTCGCAGGTGGAGGCAGCTGGCAGCGCGCAAGCGGATGAAAAAACCACGCCCGGGCCGCCGAGAAGAAGAGAGAACAGGTAAACTTCTCCCTCTCTCATGAGGTCACGTCCGGTCTTCGTGAAGTTTAGATTTTTCAAGCTTTCGACTGTCGTGTGAGCTCACCTCAGGTCTTACCACCGCCTACAGCTTGAATTCGTTGGCAGCATGCTTGAGAGACAAGACAGTCAGTTTACTAAGCTGTGGCGAGAAGCACTCAGCACTAGGTGGCGATTGCCGCACTGGCACTGTGCGACTTGTGTCTCAAGAGCTGCCATCAGACCCACCTACTCGCCATTTGATCGCTGGAGTTCCCATAGTGTCTTGCATTGTATTTCATCAAGGGAGATGAGTGACGTGGGGGACTTGGTATGACTTTGTCGTCTCAGTGTGAACTCTCATTTGTCGATAGCTTCTGGCCGGCTCATGGCGCCGATCTGCACCTCTGTGACGTGAGTCCTGCTATATGCATCTTCTTCAAGCGTGATCATCCTTCGATTTCCCCCTTTCTCGGGGTGGGGCATGGTCGAGAGGGCATCTAGGACTCACGTCATGAGCAGATTCGTCAGCGGCCGGCCCTGCTTGCGAAATCGCCTTGGGAATGGCCATTCGTCATGTTCAGAGATCCTCATTGTTGTAGCAGTCCTGTCAGAGAATGGGCGCAAGGCATTGACCATGAATTCCCGAGGAGGTCTCGTGTGAAACGGCTCCTCCCTGCAGTTGGAACTGTGTACCTAGAAGGCAAGATGTGCGAGCCTTGGCCTAGCGAAACTTGAGCTTGCAGTACTATCTATGATTTCGAGAGATACATGTGCCACCGATATATGCAAGTGGGATCCTCAATTCATGTTATGAGTGGGTCGTATGGCCGAGGATTGCCGCCTATCACCCGCTGACAGGTCTCCGACCTTGGCAGCTCGTGTAACGGTCACTTGTTTCTAAAGTCTAGCAATCAACAGAGCATTTTGTTTGGAGCAAGCACCAGGAACTCTCCTCATTACCCGTTTTGTAGTGACCTGCAGACGAGTACAGTCTTGGCGCACGTTGTCATTGTGCATAACCACATGAGAGCTACGTAAGCTAGAAGCGGAAGCCAGATACCGATTCTGATGCGGGCAAATGTGGAAGTGGAGGGGAGAGGTAGACGAGGCCAGTATGCAGAAGGGATGGAGAGGCGGATCATCGTCAGAAGTAGTGGACCTGCTTGAAACCACCTTTCCGAAGCCGCAGAAGCGGCAGCGCTTCCGGGCTGCCGGGTCCAACTTTACGGGATGACCTGTCTGGTCGAGATGACACCAAGGCTGCAGACGAGCTTTCCCGCGTTTTTAGGGCTCGAAAACCGGTTGTAGAAGCTGCTTCACAGCCCCAAGATGCAGATTTCAAGAGTGCTGATCTGACTTGTGTTGGTGGAACTGCTCGATTTTTCTTAGCTTTCAACCTCACTTGACGCAGTGAGCTATGATTTGTTTCTTCGCGGAAATGCACCGGAGGGCCAAGAGGAACTCTTGGCATCTCCAACATTGTGCGGGTCGAGCCCCAAAACCAAGCAGAACTCATACAATGTACACATGGCCCTGGACCCCAAACTGCTTTCGTACGTCCTTGCAGTTTGTTACCCACAAAGATCGCATGCCCATCCCCGTCCCGTCCCTGCCTCACCTTTGGAGAGTCAGGCTTCTGGCAAAAAAAAAGGACGCCTCGTTGCGTAAGTTGCGTGGCATCAGGGTCGAATAGGCCGCTTTTGGAGCTCTCTGAAACGGAGCTGCGAGGCTCTGAGTGCGAGCCGAGTGCTCGACGGCTGAAGCTTCTCCAAACCGTTGGTAGCAATAGACTTCTGTAGTACTCTTTATGGGAGTCTAGTCACTAGCCACTCCAGTCTCCACGTCACGTTGAGACTTCCCAGGTACAAGGGAGTCGTTTCGGAACGATTGAGAAGCAGGACTTCTCAAGGACTTGAGGAGCTTTAGCCTTCCAGGGGTGCGGGTACCCAAAGTGGGACCGAGCTTCCCGAACTCATGTTTCAACACGATCCGGCGCCAGCCTCAGAGACTCCTGCGCCGACATCTCCTGCTCGTATCGGTGAGCTAAGGAGGGTCAAACTCGGAGAAGCTGCACCTGCCAGCGCTCCCTCAGATTCAGGCCCTTGGGGGGTGCCGGCGGATGCCGATATTCGAAGCTCTCTGACAGTCCCTTGAGGCCCGTCCTCTTGACCGCCCTATGCTTCCTGTGCAGCCAGGACGGCGAAACAACGGAAATCTCATTGCTTTCGAAGTGTGTGCACTTAAAACGAGAGGTGGCCTTCCAGCTGTGTGGCACCGACCGGCCAGGGCTCAGGCTCAGGCGGCTCAGGCGAGGCACGGGTGAGGGGCGGTGAGGGGCGGAACGCAGACTTGAGCCGGCAAGGCTCCCAGCCGCAGCCACTGCCTTGAACGGCCTGGAGGCCTGGCGTCAGTGCAGAAATGCTTCGGAAAGAATCTGCAACTTTCGTTTGGGGCATCTGTCCTTGATGCTCCTACGTCCTAGCAGCTGGTCAGATCGGCGATGCAGTCACAGCCACCGTCGTGTCTGTCGGCGACACATGGGCGCGGAGCTCACGCTTCCGATCCCGACCTGGGAAGGCTTCGTGCGGCCCATACCTGAGGTGGATGCAGACGTCGAGGGCGCCGGGCGCGGCAGGACCAGTGAGAGTGAGAGGGTCTTGCGGGCAATGGCTTGGAATGATCCGCCTTGTGCTTGAGAGGATGCACAAGTCCGACCTGACCACGCTGCGCATTCGGCATGCCAGGGAGGTGGGCGGCAGATTGAGTGACCGCTAGCGGCTAAGCATGCAGTTCGCAAGTTGCCTTGGCACTGTCACAAGTCAACATCATCAGCTGCGCAGCACGGCTGAAGCAAGCCTCATGAGAAAATCGCCACACGCCGGATTTCAGGTGCTCGGTCGGGTTCGTGCCAACTGCTGCTTGTGGTGTACCGTGATCTTTTCATGCGAATGGGTTCAGGTCATGTGGCTTTGAGAGAATGGTGGGGGCGGAATGCTGTCTTTGCTCACAATCCGAAAGGGTTGTGCCGACAGCTTGCAAGTCTGGTCTAAGAGTCTAAGATCTTCGAACTGCATTTTGCGCGGTCGCCCCAAGCGCAGGTGGTCAAGGTCGGCGACGTTGTGAAGTGTTTCGTGAAGCAGCTCAAGCCCGGTCCTTACACATCCAGGTACTCGCCGAGGCCGTTGCTGGCAATCCCGCATGCCTGCACGTGCGTGCCAGGCAAGATCGCCCCGTGCTGACGATGCAGGCATCGGAGCTTTGCCAAGTGGTGGCTGGACGGATCCGATCGCAGGACGTCTTCGCCAACCGCACGCGCCTCTCGGAGCTGCAGTGCCTCGGCCGTGATGTGACGTGACATCAAGCAGGGTAGCCGCCGTGCGGATCCGTGCTGATGTGCTGCGCGCATCGCGGAGGCCAGGGCTGGCCTGCGACGCGAAGGCGGGCCCTGGCCCAAGCGGCGCTGCGACATGCGGCGGTCCATCTTATCCTTACGATCCTTAGGGACTATAGGGCCTTAGTGCCTTAGTGCCTTAGGGTCCGTATACGTCTCTGTCTTCGTCTTCCTTCCGCCAGGTGGTGCACGTGAACAAGCACATCGGTGCCTTTGTGGACGTCGGAGCCGTGACGTCGGCGTCGGCCCCGGTGAGGGTCCGGTCAATCCTAGGCTGTGGGGGAGTCCTTTTCTGGCCCCGTGTGGTTTTGAAGCTGAAGCTCCTAGGCGCTGGTCCCACGAAACGATTTCGAAGGCTGGACAGAGGGCGCAAAGTATGCGGCTCGGCTTCTGCTGTGAGTCTCTTACGTCTAGTGCCAGAGCTTGGTGCAGCCTCGTCCGGCTAGCGGTGTTTCGGTTCAGTGGCTTTCAGCAGTCATGATCGGCGTGGTGGACTCGTGGGAGCAGCTTTGCCCCAAGACGAAGGGGAAGAAGACCAAGGCCAAGAAGGAGAAAGAGCAGAAGCCGGTGATCCACCAGGCCTCAGCGCAACGGACGCGAAAGAAGCTGCAAGCGGGCCCTTCAGCCCTTCAAGTGGCTACGGCGGAACCCGAAGTCGAGCCCGAAACCGACACAAACTGGGCCTGGGTCTCTGCCTGGGCGCCTCCACCTTCGGCCGAGCTCGAGCTGGACTTCTTCGCCGTGCCCAAAGATCGCGCGGAGCTCAGCGATCTCAGGGAGTGGAGCTCCCAAGAGCACCTCCCCGCGGCCTGAGGTGATGGAGACGCCGTCTGGGAATTCCAGGTGCTGGGTGCTTTTCTCTGGCCTCGCATGTGCCAATGTTTCCCCCTTCCTGTACACCAGGTGGGCCCACAACCCAACGTCAAAGAGTGCATCGAAGTTCCAGTCGAAGTTCCAAAGGTCAAAGCAACCGACTGGACCGTACCTCGGAAAGAGCCGGAGTCAATTTATGTATTCTGTGGTTTTAGTGGTTTGCGGCTCGGGGCGTTTTGCCGGGAATGAGGGGGACCCTTTACGCAGGTGCAGGAAAGCTGGGAAGACATGTGCGACTCCGACGCTGGCAGCACAGCCGACGAGTGCGAACAGCTAGACTCCCTGCCGTCGACGACGCACTCATCGCCTGCATATGGACATGTCCCAGAACCGAAGGCTCTCGTCGCACCCCCCTGGCTCCTCGGCACTTCACGCCGACGAAGGCCCCTGCAGAAGGAAGTCCCATGACCTACACCAAGGCAGAGTGAGAGAAGCCGTCTTTCCCGCGTCTTTCCGCTGAGCACAAGCTTAAAGGCTCCGGGGACGGTGTGTGGCTCCAATTGGCATGGGAATTCGCAGCTGCACATAGGCAGAGGTGAAGTACATGCTCCTTGCATCTTTGGACTGTTTAGACAGAGTGACCCCTTTCAAGAGTTTCCGGTTCCCGCAGCCCGAACGAGAGGTCTGTGACAGAAATGCAGCTTTCTATTTCCGGCGGTGCCGCCACCAAACATGCCAGGAAAGACGATCGCATGAAGATAGATACTTCTGGCCAGGACGAGCAGTCATCCTAGAATGGACTTTTGCACGAAAGAACAGCAGTCATCGCATCGCTTTCGGGTATGTACCAGGGCAGACAAGGAGCGCTGATGTCATTGTAAATATTTGCCCAAGGCCCTCTTTGAAACATTTGAAGCTTAAGCAACATTGTGGAATTCACGCTGTCACGAAATCAGTGGAGCCTAGGAGGTCCAGGACTGTTCCACGACGGGCTTGCCAACGGTTCCCTGATTTCCCATCCAGTTTCCGTTGGGGCTGCAGCGAATGTGAGAGGTGTTCAGATGTGGAGGATGTTTCTATGCAGCCCCAAAGATGAGACGTGAAAGATGAAGTTGGGCCTGTAGCTTTGACGCCGCCCGCCGCATAAATCGAAGGAACAGAAAGGTGTGTTCGCAACAGCTTCCCCCAACGTCCGCTCCCGCGCCGAATCGGACATAGCTCAGGTCGCGGACCATGGAGCGGACGCGGCAGCCCTGGCGAGACGAGGCGCCGTGTTCTCTCCTGTCCTTTTCCTCAGTGAGGCTGCCGGAAGGCACGACGGTCAGAGTCGAGGTGACAAAGGCCTGGCAGAATTCAGAAAAAAACTCTTCCGAAGCGGTCTCTTCCCTGCAAGATGCCAGGTGGACACGAGCAAAGGTCACATCACTGCCAAGCTCTTGCCCGACAGCACGGAAGCTCTGACGGACTGACACTCGCCAACGGCCAAAAGGATGCTCAGCCTTGGCCTTGAACTGAAGAGACGCTTTGTCTTGAGCAAGCCAGGCGCGCCGAATCGGAGAGTCACGCAGTCAGAAGCGGGCGCACGACTGCCTCCAATCTCAAGCCGAGTCACCACAAGCAGTTGATTCATCGCTTCAGAGCTTGGATTAGAGTTTAGAGCAGAGAGGAAGTGGATTTCGAATATTCACCCCAAGCTTGCTTGGCTGAGTCCTGACAGGAACGACCATCCGTGAAGTAAAAACCAGAGGGACAAGAAGCACGCATTCCGGCAGAGTAGGTCCTTGCCACGACAGGATTTAGGTGCACACTGACAAGCTCTCCAACCACAACCTCAGTCAGTGTGCTTCCACCGTTTTACCGTTTTCACAGCCCAAATCCTCCAAAATAGTGATCGCGTGGGAATCACAATTCTAACACTTTTTGAGGCTCAACTCTACCGAAATGGTGATTACCCCGCCTGTTTGGGGAGGGCGTGCGGGAATGTTCGAAACAAGCTCTCCCCCTCCAGTAAGCGGGGGCGACACGCGGGAATCACCATGTTGCCTTTTTCACAGCCCAAATCCTTCAAAATAGTGATTCCCCCGGAAGACGTGCGAATCACCAATTTAATTTAGCACCGTTAAGGCTCAAGTCTTCCAGAAATAGCGGTGGTAGGAAAGCATCCAAAGCAAACAAGAATGCAGAGCTAACCAAAATTCAAAAGACATCCAAAAAAACGCAGCAGAACACTTGCCCAAAGCGCGACCACGAGAACGGCAACGTTCCATAGAAGGTAAAGATGAAGTGCATTGAAGCCACTAGGGTTTCCAGTCCGACGAACGTAACAAAGAAGATCAGCACAACACAATGGCAACCAAAAGAAGCCGAATGTTTTTTATTTATTTGCGGTGTTTCTTCGCGCGGTGTGATTTGCTGCTTTTCTCTGTCCTTGTGTCACTTCTTTGTGACAATTTGAAGCTTCACGAACTTGTTGCCCTGTCCCGCCAGCTTTGGAATCCTAACTTTATTGCAACACAAAATGAATGTTAGGCCTTTCCATGCCAGCCACGCATGTCCTGGCTTTAACCATCGCAAACGAGGTTTTCCATCATAGAATTAAAGTGAACATTTTGGAGGTGTATAGAAAGTGCTTCTTGTGTACACAATGCACCTGTTTCCTGTAGATGTAGTACCTTGAAGACTTACTTCACATTTTACCCGTTAGACTCCTAAAGATTAATGGAATGGAATACGTGCCTAAATTTTAATCCAAACAGAACAAATTTTATAAAACAAAGGCAGGTGAGCGAAGCAAACACGTGCTTCATTGTTCTGTAATTTGCACTTTTTTTGCTCGCATTCTCATTATCATACTTCTCCTTCAGTTTAGCTTTTGCTTTTGGTTGGTACGTGTGTTGAATTTGAGAAGTGAAAACAATCGGAGCGAGCACCACGCGCTACATTTTCATAGTTGGTTATTTTGGAAGTGCTGTGGGTCATTTCTCATAAGCGAAACTAGTGCAAGCGCATGCTTTGCATTCACTGTGTTTAGTCCTTTCTCTTGCTTGTTTCGCTTAATGAATAAATAGACCACAGGCCGCCTCGCGACATGCGACAGCAGAGAGCAGAGCCCCAAGAAAGCAGCAAAAGCAGCTCGGCTGTCATGGCGGATCCGGGCGCGATGCTGGCGCCGGATTTAAGGCGCGACACCGACGCGGGGGTGTTGCAAGGCTCTGTCCAAGGTCGGGCTTCGTTTCTTCACTTTCCCTTTGTATGAACGATGCGAAGTACTGCCCTCACAGGGACGAGTCGTACACGCTCGAATATTCGGGAGATGGTGAAGAATGGTGAAGACATGCACGAGAACATGCATGAGTTAAAGTACCCCAAAGGCTCGAGCCGCGGTGGGGCACACAAAGACGCGTCAGGAAGAGGATCGAGATCATGGCGGATCACATCGCAAGGCAGAGCGCTCCCCCGGTGGCATTTTGCAGAGCACATGCAACTGATTGTTCTTCTGTTTCAGGAATGGCCTTGACTTTGAGACAACGGTCAAGCAGAAAAACGCGAGCAATCCGCAGCGACCCTGACCGGATTCTCCTTGGATGGATTGCAGGATTTATCACGATTGTGTAGTGCCGCTGTGGCAGGTTCTCGTTCTTGTACAGCGGTGAGGGCGCTGAGTACTACCAGCAGGTGGTGGCAGGGTAGTGACTGTGCACTGGTCCAAAGACGCACATTGCGCTGCACTCGGATCGGAAGGTCCTCGCCAGGCATCGAGGGACCCAGGCGGACGAGCTTGTGTGGACTCACCACCCCTTCACATAACCCCAAAAGAGACATGGCACGCTTCCAGGGAGCCCTGCAGTCGGAGCAGGTACCGGCAGCGGCACCGCCTGTGCCTCCAGCGGCACAGCCTGCGCCGGTGCTTGCGCCGACGAATCCGCGGCCGCCCACGCCGCCTGCACCCATGCCGCAGACAACTGGGCACATGGCGATGGCTGGGATGGGAGTGCAGCTGGGCGCTCCGAGTGCTCCCACAGCGGGCAGCCTGGCGACGCTCCTGCGAGGAGGGCAGGTGCGGCGTGTTCAAGTGCTGTCTCTCTCTCTCTCTCTGTGTTTCTCTTTTGCCCTCTATGCCTGAGAGAGCTCGAGCCGAAGCGAAGACAGAGGTTGCAGATGCAGTTCCGTTCGGGGTGCTCGGCAGGTTCAGGGAGCCCCGCCCGTGGAGCTGGCCGCACGGTTCTCGGTCGTCCGCGCCGTCAGCGCCAGTTTCTTGCTCCCGCACGCTGAGGATGTCCTGCGGCGATGGAAGGAGCCACAGGTGCTGGCGCTTACCCCGGAGGCCCGAGACGGGATGACAAGGGAGACCTCTGTGAGAAGGACAGCGAAAGCAGGTCGAGCGGCAGCTTCACGGAGTCCTGGCCTCCCTTGAGCTGCTCGGCTCCTCGCGTGGTCTCGTCTTGATACTGCCTCCACTCATGATACCTCTGCTTGAAGGCACATGGCTTCCCGGGATGCCATCAAGAGTGGTCGGCTTTGGATCGAATGTAACAGTGCCAGAGCCCTCATGGATGCTTGCCGCATGAGATCCTGTAAGCTTGTGGCGGTGAGGCCCTGGCGCCGCATATTGCCGGCCACATCATGGTCCGCGTGTCTTTTCTGTCAACTTGTTCTCACAGGCGCATGTGGCGGCGAAGATGTAGCTTGTTTGTTGCAATCGCTTCTTCACACGGCTTTTTGGAGGCTACACGTGTTGTACCTCGTGCACGACCTTCTGCAGACAGAAGCCGCCCGCAAGGAGCGTTGTTCGATACAACAGCGGCCTCGGCATCCTTCCCCGAACATCCCCAAACCCCTCTTGCTTCCTTGCTTCGGGAGAGGATGCTCATGCTCCTCTGGTCCGGGCATTCAAGCATGGCGCTTGCATGGATCCGATCGATGCAACAGAGATCGAAGCTGCCGGTCTCAGGCCCTACCTGCCGTGGATCCTGCGCCCATGCTACCAGCTGGCCCGACCCCCACACGCTCGGTGCCTCGCAGAGCGTCGCTCCGAATCCCAATCCGGCCCTAAGGCGCTGCAGTCGCCTCAAGGAGACGAAACTTCGAGGCCTTGGAGGGCCACGGCAGAGCCTTAAGTTAACCTCTGCTTTCGTGGTCTCTTTCATACAGCATTGCAAGCATCAGCAACAGAAGCGACAAGCTAGTTTGGCCACGGAGAACCAGAACAGCAGCTGTCAAGCCTCGCGCGGATAAAAGCAGAGAATTTAAAGACCTGCTTGCATAAAGCCTGAAGGCTCCGACTTCTGCATCTTCGTACAAACTGACCCAAACTGCCTGCAAGCCTCTGCAGGGTGCTCCGTCTCGTGCAGCTCTGGGTGGATCGTGGCATCCTCTCTGCGCAGGAGGCGCCCGTGGGCTAAATCGTGCAAATCCCGTTTGCATAGAAAACATGCATGTGGCCATGCTGTGGATCAGCTCGGCGAAATTTCTTGAACGGGTTCGGACGTGACATGACGTGACCATGGTCACCCGTCGTGTCGGGGGTGGTCAGCACCATCTGTGATGATCGCTCGTCCGTGGCTCTTGCAGCCTCTTCGGACGCGAATCGTCGCTGACATTGCTGGATACTGAGGCCCCGCACGCGGTCCACAAAGCATGCTTAAAAACAGATTTTGAAGGTGTTACACTTGGGTGGGCTGTTGGTGCTTACAGGAATGCGCCATGGCTGACGCAGCCATGGAATTAGTTAGAGTCATTTTGCACCAATGGCGGCCGCCGGCAGCTTGTTTATCCGGAGTCTTCAAAGGCTCCAAGCCATCGCACTGAATCGCGCCCGAAACCGTTCTGTGGATTTCAAAGTGAATCATTCTCTGGAGCATGCTGCACTCTGTTGGCAGCCTCCTCGCACATTCAAACGGACAGCGCGGATTAGCCTCCGCTCCGGTTGCCCCATGCCCAGTCTCGCGCCCGGCCCGCGCGGCCGTAGCGGTCTTCACCCTTCCAGGCCCAGGCTTGCTTCTGAGGGCTGTACCCGCCATAGCCATAGCCATCTTTGCCCTGCCACTGCCATCCCGATCTGATCCAATCGGTATCCTCTTCGAGTATGTCCTGGCCCTTCTGGCGCAGCGGCCCCCAGCCGGATTGCAGGCGCTAGAAGGCCACGCCCTGCACCTTCACCTGGGCACTCCATGACTCGCCATCGTAGAGCTTCCATTCTTCTGGCCATCCTTGCGGGCTCAGCTCGCAGAACGACACTCGTGGCCTTGACCTGAACAGCTTTCTTCACAACTTCATCCTCCCAGCGGTCTCGGCCATCCCGGGGTTGTTGGGCTTCCAATTGGCCCAAAGATCCTCGGTCGCATTGCCGGCCTCCGGCTCCTCCAATTTGGTTGGGGTGAGCTCCGTCTAGGCACCTTCCACGCTTTGCGCAGCGGCACCGGTGCCCGAACGGCTGCCCCACCTGCTCCATCTGTCTGTGGAGTTGGAGCGCTTGGAGTCTCCCGAGCGAACGATCCGGGGGCCATGGCGGCTACGGCCCTCAAAAACAGTGGGCCTGGAAGGATGGCTACGGCGGCACTGGCGCGGAGGCTGATCCGCTGGTCTTTGAAAGTCTGCGCCGGGAGGCTGCCAACAGAGTGCAGCGTGCTCCAGACATCTCCAGACAATGAAATCATTTTGAACTTTGTATTGCACAGATCACAGGGAGCCTTTGAAGACGCCGGATGGAAAAGCTGCCGCCAGTTTATAGCATGCATCTCCTCACAGCAGCCACTGCGACAGTTCGGACAGATGGTGGAGCATGTGTAAAGTTGAGATAGCCGTCTGGTCGATGTTACAACCAGCTAATTACTTAGTTACTTCATCTGTGGAGTGGTGATGAATACGGAGCTGTGTTGCACCGGTCCTCAGCTTTTCAGGCCGAGGAGGTGAAAGCCATCACGCCTCTCGGAGAGCAGAAGTTGCCTTTTTGCGGACCCACTCGCAGGTGACCCATCTCGCTCTGCTCAGGATGACCCAGGAGCTGCCTGGTGTCCAGCCTCCCGTCGCGCAGGCCGCCGCTGCAGCGCTGCGGCTCGCAGCTCAGAGGCTTTGTTCTTCCATGCAAAGGCGTGCAAACATCCCTCTGCCTCTAATCCAAATCTGAAATTTCCGTTCTGAGTGGGCCCTCGCTAAGGCCCATCACGTCGGTGCCGGCTCCGCCTCTGCCTGGAATGGCAGGCCGACGGCCTGGAATGCCCAGCGTCAGAGTCAGCGTGAGAGTGACCCTGTCGGAGCCCGAGCCGCCGGAAGGCGCATTGCGGCCGATGCACGGCGTGGCGCCGTGCATGGCTCCTTTCGCGGCGCCGGCCCGCTTGGCTTCTTGCCACCTCCTGTCCTCTGCAGTGTGCACCTGAAGATGTTGACCTTTGCATTGGGAAGTCCGAAGCTCCAATCTGACACTGGAACAAAGCTCGGTTTCAGCAGCCTTTGCCATGCGATCTTCCGAGGGCTGTTTCTGACCCGTCGAAAAGACAAGCAGTTGAGAGAATCAATTGTGGGATGCAGCTGCTGCATAGGTAGATCGATCCGTTTGCCCGAAACACCAGGCAGGGGTGGCCATGCCGGCAGTGTGGCAGACCTAGTCTTCGACTGTCTTGGGGTGGTCTCGCCCTCTGGAGAGCTCTCCAGATGTCTTGTAAGGCCCATGCTACACGGCTACCAGAAGCAGGCGCGAGCTGTTGGTGCAGAGCCCCGCAGGTCCCTAGCAAGGCCTACTCTACAATCTGCTTGGATGTTGAAAGCTCCCGGGCCCTCCCCTCCCGACTTTCCCAGGCCCAAGAAGCGGTTTCTCCTTCGCAGGTCCTGGCTGGACTGCAGCACACCGGCATGCAGACGCCAATCCCTGAAAGCAAACGTCCTGCCTGCACCGAGCATGCCGGCACTGAGTGTGTGTAGTCGAAAAATTTTCGGTGGGGAATTGAGGGCTTTGTGGTGAAAAGAGCGGAAGAAGATGGTTCGTGAGGGTTGACCTTGTGCCCGAGGCCGGAGACGGTCCCGGTGGGCGTCCTGGCATCCATGTTGGCTGGGGGCTCGTGGGTTCTGAATGGGTTCTGTCACTTGAGCATCCAGTTCCTTTCGTTGCTGAAAGCTGGGAGTTGGAGAGTGGCTCTTCTCGGCTGGGAGGCCGGCGTCAGTCAGGCTCAGGGTGGTAGGCTCGTGAGGCCAGAAAGCACTTGTTCCTGCGAGCCGCATGGCCTGTCAACACGCGCAAGAGCGGAGATCTTTCGGCCAGCTGGCATCTGTGCTTGCCCGTAGGTACAAGCCGCTGGATCCAGCAGCGAGCTGAGTCGCACCGGCACGCGGCATCAGGGGCCTTGCGCTCCGCCAGCCCGAGGCCATGACTCCGCAGGCGTTGCCGGCGATGGAGGCACGGAAAAATCTCGGCGGGCGGGAGAAGAGAGGGGTCTCGAAGAGCCGAAGGTTCCCACACCGCAGCTGCTGGCCAAAGTGGAGGAATTCTACGAGGACCTGCAGGACGAGGCGGGCGCTCAGATGCGGAGACCTTGTCTATAGGGGAATGCGCGCCTCGCGACCGCGGATGCTTCAAGTCTGCACCTTCAACTGTGCAGAGAGAAGACATGCAGGACCGTCGTTCCAGCAGTTCCTCGAGCTCCTCTCGGTCTCGGTCACGCGAGTCGGGGCCTCAAAGCTGCGCTGCGCCTTACCGCAACGCCGCGCCTTTGATTTTGATGCCGCCTCGCCCGTGGAGGCGGGAGCGAGAGTCGCGGCACCTGGGAGGCGGCCCAGGGCGCAGAAAGGGGAATCCTTTTCGGAGCGGATCTGCCTTGAGCCTCTGCCTTGAGGCTTCAGCACGATGAGCGCGGTGCCGCCCCCTGTCTGCTGAGCGCCGCCGGCCCGGTTGTTTGCATCTGCTGTTGCGATCTTTCTTCCATGTGCTTTGCTGCCTTTTTTTGGCCTGTCTGTGCCTTGAGGTTCGCTCGCTTCAGTGAGTCGCGGCTGGACCGAGACCTGTTAACGACGTGGGGCAAACAGGTTTCGGAGCTCGCCATACTGCAAAGACTGCATTGCGTGGAGCACGAAACCTGCTTTTGCCAGCGATCAGCGGGCCAGCCCGTTCCGCCATTCCATCGCCATTCCGTGCGGAGAAAAAGACTCAGAGCGGGCGCAGTACTTGCTAGTGCTGTCTGTGATTTGGTTGACTGCATATGTGAAGGCCTTTCTCATAAACCCCATCTTATGGAAATGAGCGTTATGTAGGTGGTAAGGCTGATTTATCTCCGCGATTGGCCTGATATGGGCCGATTGCTCTACATTCCTGAAATAATTCATCCATTATTCTTCCACCTGGTTCGCGCAGTCGCAGATCTTGAAGCTGCGAAGCTCAAGGCTTGCTTTGCACCAGTGAGGTCGGGACCTGCAAGGTTGACAGCAGATTCCACCGAGGGTGTCAAGCCAGCTGGAAACTGAGGAAGCCATGTAGCTAGTATCTGTCCAGCCGTGTGGGGAGTCTCTGAGCTATACTCCAAGTAAACTACATGCTTGCGAGTTTGGCCCGAAAGCATGCGTATGGGCCCTCGGTGTCGCAAGTTGGCCCATGCCGTGCTTGTGTTTAGTCTGAGCCTTCCAGCCTTCGCCAGCGTGGCGAGGCCGAGGAATGGTGTGGTACTTGTAGAAGCTGTATAGAGTCTAGAGCGGCCTGAATCTTAGTCGGAACGAATGAGCATCAGAATAAAAGCTTGCACGACGTGCTTCTGGCCGCCGTTAGTGTCATAATGCTTGTTCACCTGGCCACTGGCCACACCGCGCTGCCACTATCCCCTGTCTGTGGATGTCATGTTCATGGCGTCTTGAGTGACAGAGCCTCCTCCGGTGCTGACTGATGTTGTTGCAAGCGAGAGAAGGCATTGTGGCGTGTGTGTGTGTGTGTGTCGTGGACAGGCTCAGAGCTTTAACGCATGAGGGGCAGTTTTTTGACACGAGTTCCATGAGTGCTTCGTTTCCATAGCCTCGTGTCGAATAGACAGCACGATGTAATGCCACAATGTCATGGGCAGTAAGGCCAGCAAGAACCCACTTAATCTTCTCGGAGCTTGCCCAGGGCGATGCCCAAGCGCCCGATGCCGCAAGCCATCGTCTTCGTCACCGGAAATGCGAAGAAGCTGGAAGAGGCAGTGACTCTCCCGGCTTCGCCCTTCCTTCCAATACCAGTTCCAGGTGAAGCACATCTTGTCCTCGGGAGCGGAGGAGCTTCCCTTCGAGGTCACATCGCAGAAGGCTCCATGCACTGCTCGCGCTCTCCGGGGAGAGCAGTGTCTTTGCCACGGCCAGGTCGACTTGCCCGAGCTGCAGGGATCGAGCACGCAGGAGAAAGCGGGTGGAGTGGTCAGGGTGGTCAGGGTGCAGAAATGTGCAAAGGCTGTTTATTCTGATGTTGCCCTGGCGGGCAATCGTCTCGGCAAGTGCCAGGAAATCGCCGTGGCAAAATGCCGTCTAGCTGCGGTCGCTCGGCACACTTGTGCCGATCCGGCATCCGTGTCAGAGAGCTGTGTATCGGCGGTCCAAGCCCAAGCCCAGGAGCACGTGAAAGGGCCCGTCATGTGCGAGGACACCTCGTTGTGCTACCATGCACTCAAAGATCTCCCAGGCCAGGCAGCCCGGTTAGTGCTGTCATGGTAGGTACCCTTAGAGGTGCGGGGATTGCGAGGTCCATACATCAAGTGGTTCCTGGAGAAGTTGGGCCATGAAGGGCTTAACAAGCTGCTTGCCGGCTACGAGGCGCATGTGCATAAAGCAAGTGCAAATAAGGCCGGCTCGCTTAGCTGTATTTGAGTGCCACCGAGCTGAATGATTCTTGCGAGGACAAATCGGCCTATGCGACTTGGATGCATCCCTGCGGGCTTTTTAGGCGACCGGGTTGCGACAACACCAAGGCGCAATGCCTCTTCACGCTCTGCGCTGGGCCCGGCAAGGAGGTGCGCGTCTTCGACGGCCGCACAGAGGGCAAGATCGTGGAGGCCCGAGGCCCCAAGGACTGCAGGGCCCACGCCCTACATGCCCTACCTTAAGGGACTCCAGTCTCCTTTCTTACAAGCTGCACTTTGCCTGCACTTCCGCTTCTCTAGGACTTTGGTTGGGATCCGGTCTTCGAGCCCTTGGAAGGCGAGGGAAAGACCTTCGCCGAGATGGCGACGCCCAGCTTTGAAGCGTTCGCTTTGAGTGCGCAACTTCGTTGTAGCTTGCATTGCGATCTTTGCGGCTTTGCCTGTTTGCAGCGTCCGCCTTGTCGCCTTTTGCTCTATGCTGTTTGTCGCTTTTCCCTTACTTGCTTAACTTGTTTTGAAGCTTTGCAGCTGTCCTGTCCGATCCCATGAGTCGTGTATCTTTTGCAGCTGTTCAGTCTGCCTTGCTGCCATCCTGGCTTGCGCATATGCCTCGTAGAACCGCAAATATCCTATTTGTCGTGTGACTTTCGGCATTTTCTGTTTGGTGCGCCTGCTGTGTGGCTTTGCCCCGGCCCTGTTTGTCGTCGCTTTGTGATTTGTTCGTCTGCTTTGCAGTGCCCTGCAGTGCCCAGTTTGTGAGGGCCAGAATTGATGTCTGTCCTGCCTATTCGTGCTCTGTGGCTTTTGCAGGCCACAGCAGTCTGATTGAGAAAGCCATTCCAGAGCCTTCAAACGCCTTGATCGGCCCAGGAAGGATGCCAAGAACGCAATCTCCCATCGTGGCCGAGCATTGCAGCAGCTGCGGACCTGGCTGATTGCCAATGCCGCGACCTGGCGCCAAGAGCTCCAATTGCAATGCCTGCTGTACGCTCTAGGGCCTTTAGGGTTTCCGGATTAGTTCTTGCACCAAATATACCCAGAAACTACAAGTACAGCAGGAGGCCCGGTAGCAGCAACAACCAGAGTGACAACAAATACGAGAGCACACCGCCGGCATCCGGCGTTACTAGTGCGATGACTCTTCGAGAGACCACCATAGTTGACTCTGCCGAGGCGACCTTCGAAGCGGAGTCCAAGTGACACCCAAGGGCCGGCAGGATCCGGGACGGGAACACGCGAGAGCTCTGCGTTGCGAGGAGCAAGGAGATTTCTACGTGTGAGGGAGTGGGGGAGTGACCGACTGAGAGTGTGAGAGTGTGAGAGTGTGAGGTTGGCAAGGCAAGGCAAGGCAAGGCAAGGCAAGGCAAGGACGGAGGGAGGGATGGGAAATATCAGCAAAAGCCGCTGCAGCACAGACGCGCTCATGCCGACATATGCCGACTTTGCTGGTGGCTGCAGTATGGCTCAAGCTCTGGGGGATGGGGCCAGGGCGGCAAGACTGCGGCGTGGACCAGGTTCATGAACTAGAGTCAGAAACGTGGGCCCGCGTTGGTGCCCACAAGGCGGCTTCGCGGCCTCTCGGGTCTTCCAGCCTGGCGCCAAAAAAGCGGCTCCGTGCGCCAACAAAGAACTCGGTGCCCTCAGGCCGATGAGGTCGCGCCGGCGGCCATCGAGGCCCAGAAGCCTGAAACGCAGCTTCGCATTGTCGCGCTCCTTTCAGTTTCGAAGGCTGTAACTAGCGATGGTGGCAGCTGTTTCGGCGGACCCCGTTCCACAGCTGCTTCGCGGGTTGCGGGCCTGAGATCCAGCCAGTAGATCAGCAGCCTTTGAAAGCGATGCCGGAGCCCCCACTGCTCAGGCATTGGCTGGACTCGATCGGACATTCCATCCTCGAGACCTGCCTGCATTTGCCTGCACAGCGCAGGTCAATGTGTTTGATCCGCCACCAATTTTTCAATTTGTATTTGCACTCGTGCTTGAACTTATCTACTATGGACAGTAGCAGAGCTTCTAAGATTCTAAGACAGGTCAGCAAGACCACCGACGAGGCCGGGAGGGCCGAACGCCACATAAGTAGACTACCTTTTGCTAAACCTCGGCTGCCTAAGCGTTGATGAAAGCCTTTGTACGGACGCGCCTCCCCGACTCTTCTCCTTGTGTTTGCCCCACGTCCCTGCCCGACGACTGACCGGCAGTGGAAACGGTTGAGCAAGTTTTATGGATGCGGCTTGGGTTTGCTGTCATACCGTGATGTATCTCTTTCTGCGCACAGCAAGGAGGCCTCGGATCTGTAATGATTTTTCTGCTCGTACTCGTACTTCGTCGGAGCTCTCTTGGTCTTTCACTTTGTGGAGGCTCTTCAACTCTTTATGACGAGGTATCATCCGACTCTGCTGGTTGCCGCCTATTCTCGCCGCGTTCGACCCATAGCCTATACTCTCTCTGCTTGATTTCCGCCAGCTGTTGCTTTTGTCTCGAAGCTTCGCTATTTCGAGCTCCGGGTACGAACGATCGTCTGTGTTGAAGGCATGCTCAATCATATCTGAAGTTCATGTTAAGCGTTCCTGTCGTTTCTTGAAGCAGAACAGCAGGAGTGAGAGATGTAAGAAAATTCCTACCCCCACTCCTGTGCAGGACCAGATCTTCACCGCAGTGCTCACCCCACTGGTGGATCATCCCGAAGCAAAAGACCGTGTCCTGCGAATCGACAGGCACCTGAGCCTCAGAGAGAACGTAAGGCGAGCGCCGAAAGAGTCGAAAGGCCAGCGGAGAGCCGGCAGTGGCGATGTGGGAACGCCAGCCTCGAGCTTGCCGACTCTTGGAGAGAGAAAGGGTCATGGCATGTCATCCACTTGAACCTGAGCATCAGAGTTTCTAGCCGGAGATCTGAGGACGAGCAGAACCAAAGGCTCGTGTGGATCACAGAGGCACGGCATGGCACAGCGCTGGCTGCTCGGTGGAAGTCTGCTGCTCCGTCAGGACGGGCGTCGCAGCGTCTGGTCCAGGACCAAGGAAGTCTTGGCTTCAAGTGGCGGCTCCGATAGGAGCGCTGCCAGCGCTGCGGCGGAGCACGGAGCGTGCCGCGGCGCCGGGCGTTCAGTTTGCCTGTGTCCAGGAGCGGGGAGAGGGAGGCGCCCGAGGACAGCGACAAAGACGTCGACAGGCAGAGAGGGAAGCTGCGGGAAGCTGCGGGTACCGGGTAGCGAGTGCACAGCTGAACGCCAGAATCGCCTTCCCGTGGCTGCTGAACAACTCCGCCCCGGAGCCGTGGCTTCCGCTGGCCGAAGCCTTTGCTTTGTCTGCCGGCTGCCTCCGGCTCCCAGCGGCCCGAGCCGCCCGAGCCCCTCTGTGCCAAGGATGTTCCCCGAGACATCCTCTACGATGGGGCACGTCGCGGAGCTCAGAGGGAACCGTGCACCAGCGAGCCTTTTCAAGGGCCGTTGAGGGGCTTGGAGCGGGGCTTGGAGGGGCTTCATCGAAGGTTGCGAGCAATTTCAGCAGCAGAATCAGCACGTGCATGATAAAACCCAGGAGTCGCAGCCTTGCTGGATATTCGGCAAATGATCGGTGCACGGAGTGAGCCTCAGGACATCCCGGAAGGGAGGGGCCGGGGACGGCTGCTGGAGACTTGCGATTCTGGAAATGATCGCAGGAGCGCCTCACGCACATCCTGATGGATCACGACCTGCACCCCACTCGCAGGGCTCCCGGAGAGCAAACTCGGATTCGATGCGGGTGATGGCGAGGGCATGCGAGGTGGTTTCACGGCAGTTCTGGTTGCCCCAGGTCAAGGCGGTGACTACCTGATCCCGGGTGTCGACTCGCCTCTCTGGCAGACGCTGAACGTCTCAGAAACCATGCGCCGGAGCCGCCCGGCTCTGTTTTAGAGCGGCTGAAGCTGAATGGACAGAAGAGCTTCTCCAGCACGTGCTGCGGCAGCATGCGACGAGGTATCGTGCAGAGAATCAGCAGGATACCCCACGAGGCCCCGAGTTTTGCAGTGCCAGGCCCTGCTTTGAGGGCCACGTGCTAGCACCTGGCAGGTTCTCTCTCAGCGTGTCAGCTGGAGTGGGAATGCGGAGGCCAGGGCCTTCTGAGCTGTCCTGGGCCGCAGAGTCGCCACTCTTCGCAGGTTTGGGTTGGCCGGCACAAAATATCGTGCCGCTCCCGAGACATCCAGGCTCTTTGGGCTAAAGGGCTGCTGCTCTCTTTTCGGCTTCGCTTTTCCTTTTTGTCTGAACGAGCTGTGACCTGGCTGGCCAGGCCTTGAACGCCAGATGGGTGCCTCCCTTGCAGGACGAGCGGAAGCCCCTGGAGATCGCCCAAAGCTCAACATGTCAACCAAAACGTGTCTCTGGGGGAATCTCCAAGCTGGCGCCCGAGGCGCGCTTGTTGGCCTTGTACAGCGTTTTTGACAATCCTTTGAGCAATCGTCGCAACGGTGTTCACTTGGGGCTGGGGGCCTCGGCTCTTGTGCCAAGCTCATGGTGCTCTGCGCTGAGCGTGTGACTCTTGAAGGCTGGACCCCGAGATTCGACATCATTGCGACTTCGAGCTGTTTGCCTCTCCGTTGAATGCAGCCGTCCAAAACGGTCTTGCCAGCACGTGCTTCTGCTGACGTGCGAGAAGCAGAGTGCGAAAGCCAGGGCGCTTCTCAAGCAAATGGCCTCATGTAGAGCTGCTGTCTCAGACTGCATGGGAGCGTTTGTCTCGTGTGTAAGCCCTGTCTCCATGAGAGCTCGCAGCCTGCGAAGGTGGCGTTTTGGTTCCATAGGACGGGTGCGGGCTTATCGAATTGCCAGCAGGCAGCCAGGTAGACCGGCCCAGAGTAGATGCGGCCACAGGGCAAGCACCTGCGAGGATCATATCCTTCCGTTATCGACTACCTGCCCGTGAATTCGGTTGTGTGCATCAATCCTCCCTTTACAGAGGCAATCCGAATGACGTGTTCTCGGCTTGTTCGACAGAAGAGTGCCGAATAATTTGGATTTGTCCCGCACTTCCCTTGCCTGTTTTCAGGCCTACCTGGCCGACGTGATGGCGCGGCTGGCCGAGCTGAAGTGGCTAGACTGCAGTCAAGAAGCAAGGCATTCTTCACCGTCCACTCGACCCCGAGCACAGGCATAGCAACAAATCCTGTGGGTAACCGGTGTAGCATATGGCGCTGGTGGGCAGGAGATGTCCCGAGTGTGTTTGATCCGCTGGCATCTGTGGCTGGTACCATTCTAAGAGACACGCCGCAGAAGCTCTATGCATAAGTCCAAGCTTGCAGCCGGCGCTTGAACTGGCCATCATGGACAGAGCTGTGGATGCTTCCTATCGCATCCTCGACCTCCCGTTCGGGGCAGGCGAGCATGAGATCCGGAAGGCTTTCAAGTCCAAGGCTTTGCAACACCATCCGGACAAGGGTTCTGCCTCAACATTTCAGCGGATTCAAGCAGCCAGGAATGTTCTCTTCTGCGACCTCAATGGCCCATCAAAAGCATGATGTAGCAAGGACGGGCGGCAAGAAGTCAGCAAGGCCAGTGCTGCAACACGTGCAGCTTGGGCAAGCACGAGCCTGGAACCCGCAAGCTCAGAACGCATCGCACAGCAAGCGTTCTTGGCGCAAGCTGAGAAGGCAAAGTAGGCAAAGCATTTAAACAAACAATGCAAGGGCAGTAAGCCTGGATCCAGCCAAGACCACAAACAAGTCAGTGCCCCGCCCTCGAAAAGCGACAACGCTCGGCTCTTCATATCAATCAACCTGTTGACGCGAGCATCGTCCCTCAAGCCTCACTTCTGTGGCATGGGCGCCGCGGGGGGCTCCTTTTCATTACATGGGTCTTTTCGATGTGGCAATTATCCGCCAAGGCACCCATCAAATCACCTCATAAATCCTCTACACCTGGAGGCCTCTAAGGGCACCCTCCCCATTTTTAAAAACTCGCACATGAGAGGACAGAGCCCGAGCATGTTGCGCAGATGGACCGGAACGGACATGATATTTCTTGGTAAGAGCGGCGGCAACACCAAAGAAGAAGGATGCTTGTTTCGATGCTCCCAAACAGACTGAGAAGAGTCACGATCTTGGACAACTGAGGCTTCGATTCAGATTGCGCATCGCGGTGCCAATCCTCGAGGTGCCGTAAAGATGCCCCGGCACAAGAGTTAGATTTTCATACTATCCGAATTTGGAAGCATATGACTCGGCTCGTCGGCTGTCATGCGCTCGAAGCCCATGGGGCTGCGGCTCGGATCAACACTTCCAGCTTCAATAGGATAGGATAGGAATATGAGAGAAGATCATGCCGTGCCAGCAATTCCCTGAGACTCGAAATGACGCTTCTCTTGGTAGCCCGGAGCCCTTGCCTCAGGCTCCCTGGCGATCACGGCTCCATACTTCCCTGCCAGTTCCGTCGCTGGGACGCAGCAAATATCCAGGGTCGGCTTTCGGCCTGTCGGGGGGGGGGGGGACTGGAAGATCCAACCTGCAACTCAAAATTCGTGATTTTAGGGCGAATTTTCTCGGTAGTTTCAACAAATATGTCATTATCCCTCGTTGCATCGGAGCCAGGCAGCTTCTGAAGACCTACTACGATGCCACGGCGGAGACTCCCGCAGACGTCCCGCCCTTGTTCGCCTGTCGCTGTCCGTCTTCTTCAGCTGTCCATCCGCACAGCTGTTGGCCTCACTCCCTCCGTCCATCCGGGGCGTCTCCTGCCTCTCTGTTTGCGATGTTTTGTTGATCGAATCCTACCTGTAGATCCCCCTTGGAGAGAAGTCGCCACGAGCAGTTCCGCATCCTGCGCCTGTTTGGACTGAGGTGTTGCATCCAACCCTCCTGTGGGAGGAGAGTATGCTCTGAAGTCAACTCTCGAAGTTGAAGGGTTGCGGTACAGTAGGTCTTCTGGTGGGACCCAATGTGTATCTGTAGGTTTTTGATGCCGGAGACACACTGCTACGTGCCGGCTTAAGTGTCGCAGCTCCGCAGGACCCTCGATGTCCACCGAGGCACGGAGCCTACTCTGAGCCTGCTAGCGCCTGAAAAGGAGGGGGTGTCCTTCTGCTCAATGCTAAGGCTCAGCAAGCTACGGGATGTTCGCCCGGCGGGCGAAGACGACCTTGACGAGCATTCTGGCAAAGGCCTCGGCGATCACCTGGCCTTCCTGCCCACGTGCCTCTTGGGAGAAGTAAAGGGCAAAGCATCCCTCCCTTCAAAGCATCCTTCTTTTCATGAGATCGAGCAGTTCATTCGCGCGTGCGTTTCTGGAAGCCTCTGTCACTTTTTAAACGAGGCCGCGCGCATGGCTTGACTCACGACGATCCCCACATGCCCGCCAGCCGGGCTCGCCGGGAAGGCACCCTGGAATTTTCTCGGGAGAAGTAGCAGCACCCGTTGATCAGAGCGATCTTGGAGTGCGGTCGTAGTGCGGTCGTGCCTTGAGGTCGCGATCACTCGGTGTGACGGGGCGCCCCCGACACACGCCACGCGCAGCTGAAGCTCTCCCAGAAGAGGAGAGGAGAGAGCTTACGACGAGATAACGAGTCCCAACTTCCAGATGTCGAGAAAAAGGGTCCGAAATTCTATGCTAAGCGGATGCCGTTTTGCCGGAGAGCTTGAGCACGGCACTTGTTGGATGTGAGCATTTCGGCCCTGCACCTGCGGCCCGGCAGTTCCCGGCCTTGAGATAGGAGCTACTCGTAGGCCAGCGAGGCTTCAGGCCATGTAAACCTCTGTACTCCACAGCTTGTCAGAGTGGGCGGGGCGAGACTCAGGCTAAACTCCATGCTGACCCAACCAACCATCCAAATTTCCGTAGAAATATCACCCGAGTGCCGCTTTGCGCGCGCCCCGGAGCTCCGACTGCCGCTGCCGGAAACCCAGCGTCTGAGTGGATGCAAGAGACAGTGGACTTGACACTACATGAGCAGAGTACGTAAACACAAGACATCTCGTATGATACATACTGGCATCATTGCAAGTATGGTGTTAGCCAGTCGTAGTCTCACCATAGTTATGTCCGCTCCGTTTGTCTGCCCTGCCTGGCTGTCTGTCTGTCTGTCTGTCTGTCTGTCTGTCTGTCTGTCTGTCTGTTTGTCTCTGCCTCTCTCGCCCTCGCACTCGCTCCTCTCTCTCGCTCACTGTTGCTCTTCTCCCACTGTCCCGTCAGTGTAACTCAATCCATGCTGTGTGTCACCTCACTAACTCATCGAACGGTTCCGTGCATGTGTTATATTTCTGGCCGATGTAACATCCTCTGCCGGTTCTACCAGTGACAATCGATCGAGCTGATTGATGCTGCCTGCCAGCCTTTTCATCATGCATGTGCGTTGATCTAACTGTCTGTAGTAGTCTGTATATCTGCTTGTTTGTGCCGACATCACTTTACGACTGTAAATTGGTTTTTCCCACGTGTCCGAGTGACCTGAACCGTCTGGGCTGTCCTGGCTCAGGCCATGGTGAAAGGCCAGCGGTGGAAGGTTCTGGAGAGGGAGGGCGTCATTGCCAGAGAAGGTCCCGAGGAGCGACTTGACGGACGCGCAGTGCGCGGATTCGCCGCTTTAAGCTCTGAGAGCCGCCTCCTCCGCCGTGTGCTGCAGGAGTACTGCCGTATACTGCCAGAGGTCCTGCCTGCGGGAGCCGTCGAGAGCTCAGGTCCTCTGCGTGTAGAAAGCGGAGGGAGATGTCTCTCATCGGTTATAAGGTCGTGGAAGAGCAGGAGTTGAAGGGCAATCGGCTGCGCTTCCTTCGACTCTCTGGCCGGGGGCCGTACACCGGTTGGGCACCTTGGCTCTCCGGATTTGTGAGAATAAGGCTTCCAATCTTGGGGAAAGAACAGCTAGTGACAGCTAGTGAGATCTGATTTGAAGGTAGACGTCAGGGACGGCAGCGTCGACCTGCTCGGGCGGGTCGAGAAGAAGGCAGGAGCGGCAGCAAGCGCTTTTGCAGCGGCCGAAGACGACTTGGATGGGACATCGAAGAGGAAGAAGGGCTCCGAGAAGTGGAGACCACCTCCACAGGTCGAAGCTCCGCCCGTGCAGACCGGGAACTCCTATCCGCGTCCTGGGCGCTTTTGGAAGGTCGTTGGAGCCCCAAAGAGTGGCTTGACGGTGTGGCAGGGAGTGGCCGACTCGTCTCCGATCCTTCCGGGGACCCTACCTCAAGGGGCGGTGGTGGAGGAGGTGCAGGTAGTCGGAAACCGCCTCAGCTTCACCGACTTCTCCATGCGGGGCCCCCCAAGCGGCTGGGTGAACATCCGCGAGAACGGTCGAGACATGATCGTCGTAGACATGGAGGGCTTGTCGACCCTGAACATCGCAGAGGCTCTCAAGGAGAGTGCAGGGATGTCCTTCCAGATGCCACAGCCGGTGCAGGCGGCACGAGAGGAGCCGCCCTTGTCTGGTTGGGCGAAGTTGTCGGAGATGTACGAGAAACCTTTGGCGAAGCAGCGCATGGACTTGGCCGCAGCAGCAGCAGAGACAGACACGGCCAAGAGGAGGGCCCGAAGGCGTCCTCGGACCTCTGCAAAAGAGATCCCACCTTTAGAGGAGTTGGCACACGCCTCGGAAGAGATGTTGGTGGACATGCTGGGCTTTCCAGAGGAGGAGGCCAAGCATTTTGCCATGATGAATGAGGAGAGCAAGAACCGGGTGATCACGGAGTGCAGGGCCCTGATCGACATGTCGCCGTTGGAGCGGCAGATGGCTTTCGAGAAGTTGCGGAAGGCTTGGCCGCGGGGCCCATTTCCCAGCTTTGCAAAGCCATCGGAGAACTTGCCGAGCGTGAACACGAATCTGCTCCCTGCTGGCACCTGCTTCCCCATCAAACGTCCACCCAAGACCTCGAGTGCCCCCTCCAACTTGGTGTCTGCCCTGGACGGGAAGCCTGGGACTTTCTTTGCGGCTGAGCCACACCTCAATGCCCCCGAACAGAAGAAGGCGCTGCAGGCCCTCGCGCAGAAGGTGGCCGTGGTTCCTGCACAAGAGGTTGCCGCAGACCCGTCCGTTGCTGCCGAGAGGTCCGAGACGGCCAATCTTTTAAACTATGAAACTATCCTCTCTGTTTCTACCCACACTGCTCTCTCCGCTTCTTCCACCCTGCGAGGATGGACTTCTGCCGCCTGCCCGCCAGCAAGGTCGATGCCGCCGCTTGCACCTGAAGTTCAGCATGCATCTGCGTTTGCATGACAGAATGACTTTGTGCCTTCCATGAAAAAGGGCATAATACAGCAAACGCTCTCTCACGAGGAGAAGCTGGCGCAGAACGTGATGGCCAAGGCAAAGTTGAGTGGGGCTGACGTGGCTCTCTACCTCGCTGAGGCCATCGCGGAGCGGGAAAATCTCGGTGTGCTCTCTTGTCTCGTATCTCAGGAGATGCGAAAGCGGCCGCTGGTGATGGATGCCGGCCCTGGGCCCAAGCTCAAGGCTGCTTCGCTCTCCGAGGCAGAGGGCCCAGTGCCTCCTGCGAAGCGAAGCGTTGCGAAGCTCTTGGGCTGGCTCTTGTCAGGCGGACTACCGTGGTGAGCGGGCCAAGGCCAGTGGCAAAGACTGAGACTGCGTGCTCGTGTGGAAGTTGGAAGATCGGGTCGCCAGGTGCTCCGTGACTCGGCATCTCAGCTGGGAAACGTGGATCTGCTGTCACTCTCCAAACCGAATTTGGTGCTGGACCTTCATGGGGGGCTGGAGGGATCGAGGCAAAATGCAAAGGATCCCCATCACAACGACCTGTCTCAGCTTGACCCTTGGCACTTGGTGAGGACACCCACAAAGACTATTTGAAAGCTGGTGCAGACATCTGCTGCACAGAACTCAGAGTGCGGCCAAGCCAGAAAGCAACTGAGACTGGATGACATGGCCCTCTTGTGGTTCAGCATAAGTAGGATTTATCTTTCCTTCACGGTGCTCTTCAGGTACAAACACCTTGAATGCAAACGCACTGGCCGTGCGCTCAGCGGCATGTCAACCTCGAGCGAAGGCAACAAAAGTAGAATACAGTTGCTTCGTGTTGAAGACTTGGAGGCTCAACGAGACTTCAAGACCGCAAAGTTCGTTGCGGAAATGAACAAGACAGCCGCCATGCTGGCCAAGCGTGCAGCAGCTGCCGCATGCCCAGGGAGAGACCCAGTCCGAGAAGGGCTGCACGGCACATACGGCACCTCGCCGCTTAGGACATCACCAAGCAGGATCCCCGCAAGCCTCGCTTGGTGGCTGGCTTGATCGGCCCCAACAGCAACCTCTTGCTCGGTGCGCCTGTCTCTCTTGTCCTTCAGCAGACTTTTAGTCTTGTGATCCAGATCTGCCTTGAGCAGGCGGGAAAAATCGCACGCGCAGCGTCAGCTTCGACGACCTCGTCGAGGCCTACAGTGAGCAGATCAAAGGAGCGGTGGGGAGGGGGAAAAAGGGGCGTACACTGTAGCAGCATGTCAATGTGATGTGTCGTTTCGTGTCTTTGTGGCAGGACTGGCGGAGGGCGGTGTGGACCTCCTGGCTCTCGACGCTGTGTCGGATGCAGTGAGCGCCAAGGCGGCTATCTACGCCGCCAGCGAGGTGTACCGGCAGCTGAAGCAGCGCGTGCCGCCGATGCTGATCCATGCCGTTGTGGATCCCAGCACTGGACGCACCCCGGGTGGGCAGGGCTTGGATGCCTTCTACGTGAGCGTGAAGCATGCGAAGCCCCTGATCGTTGGCCTTGTGGCAAGCTCGGGGAGCGATTTGGTGATCGGTGCCTACGGGGCACTTTGCAAGGTGAGCCAGAGCTTCACGGGGCTGCGACTCGGCGAGGAGGGCCAGGCTCCTACGAGTTTGTCCTCCGATGCGAGCAAGACGATGAAGGCTGGAGTGCCGAACCTGCTGGGCGTCTCCGCAGGGGGGCTCCCCACGCACGTCAGTGCACTGGCACAGCTCCAGGTCTCAGTCCCACGCAGTCTGCCGGAAGCCAGCAAGACCATGATGCTCTCGGGCCACGAGGTTCACACATTTTCTGGCTTCAGCCTGGTGGGCCAGCGTGGGAGTACAAGGGCTTCGGATGGCTTCAAGGCTTTGGTGGATGAGTACAAGGCCAAGAAGGATCCGGCAAGCTTGAGGAAGGCCCTGGAGGTCTGTGCAGAGGACGCGGAGAAGGGCGCAGACATCCTGGACATCTGCGTGGATGGCATCGCAAACGATGGAAGCAACCGTGGGAGCAAGGCAGTCTTTAGGAAGTTTGTGGAAATGTGCGATGCGGACGAGCGCATCTCCAAAGCCCCCTTGATGCTCTGCTCCTCCGAGTGGAAGTGCCTCCGGGAGGGCCTCACAAGCGTGCAGGGCCGCAGCATCGCAGCTCGACTCAGCGTTCAGAACTGTGAAATCCTGACCAGAGAGGTATTACTGTAGTATCAATGTTGTATGAGTCCGATCCGTAGCAGCTGCGTGAAAAAGCTGCTGCCACTTGAGGTAAACGCTATCTGCTTGATGGTCGGCGAAGAGGAGTTTCTGAAAATCGCCAAGGACGCATGACCTGATTTTGCGGGATGGCGAAGGATCCTGCAAGAAGCCTCGTTCTGCTAGGAGTGCCTGAAGCACGGCGCAGCCGTGGTCGTGATGGCCATCAGCGAAGAGGGTCGCTGCGTCACCTCAAAGGATCCTTTTCTCACGGGTGCTCCATGTTGAAGACTGTAGAGGTGCCTCTGTTCGTGACGTCAGGACAAGGTGGCTGCCCTTCAGAAGAGCTACCGCCTTCTGCGGCAGAAGTTAGACTTCCCTCCGGAGGAGAGATCAAAAGCCCTTCAGCAAAGAGCAGAACCAGGCCCAATGGGCCTAGAGGCCTGTTCTGTCCCCTTCTCCAGGACATCATCTTGGATTGCCACCTCCAGAGCTTGCGACCCGACGAGCATCCGGCGGTGCCTCGGACCGAAGAGCTCCTCCATCAAAGTTTTCATCGTCTTGAGCTCAGGATGTGATCTCGGCCATCGCAGAGGTCAGGCTTACCTGCCCGCATGCCAGTGTGGCAGCGGGTGTTAGCAACCTCAGCGCGGCCTTCGGGCGGCTCACAAAGCTCAGAGAGGCACGCCAATTCGCCAGTGACCGATATTTATGTCACGCTTTGAGTCACAGGCCTTGCACACCATCTTCCTTCAGCATGCCATTCCGAAAGGACGGGGGGAAGGGCTGGAAGGAGGCAAGACAGGAAGGTTTTATGCAGGGTTCCGCAGAGAGGTCTCAACGTGGCCCTCGCCGACGCCGGCAACCTGCCCCTGTACAGCGACCTGGACAAGGAGACGCGGCAGCGCTGCGAAGATGCTGGGGCCTGGGCTCGTGTATGTCAAAAGATTGGGGAGGGATCACGATTTGGACATTTAATGACATCGAAAGACGGAAGAACTCTCATCTGCGTGAGGTGATCCTGAACAGTGGCAAGGACGCTGCCGTCCTCAAGAGCTTCATGGGCTTCCTGAGCTTCCGAAGTGGCGCCACCGTGTGCCTCCCGCTCCAGGCTGGCGCCCTTGACAAGGATGAAGTCTGCTAGAATTTACAAACCGCGCTGTTCTGTCGCGCTCTCTAGGAGGTGTCAAAGCGCCTATACAATTTCCATTATCGATGGCACCAACAACCGACACACCAGCGCTCGGCCCTCGCAAGGCCACGGTCCCGAAGGACACCTCCGGCCAAGAGGCGGGGCCCCGGCCCGTCCCGGCTCTGGCACAGGGATGTCCCCAATGTGGCGTGGCAGGCCTGGTGGGACTTGCCGGAGTGCAAGGCCGCCGCCAAGGAGGCCCAGAAGGAGTACCTGGAGAAGCGCGGCCCGCTCGCGACGCCCGGGCGCCCAGCATGCAGAGCCCCCTCGCTGCGTTTGTGTGCGACTTGCTGCTGGGGCTGTTCCTGCGCTTGTGCCGTGAGGCCTGCCTTGCAGAAGGCATACTTCCAGTCCCTGAAGATGGCCCACGTGGCCGCTTCGAGCAAGGCATGGCATGCAAGATGCATGCCTTTTTCAATTGCAGCCCAGTAGCAGGTGTCTCCGGAAGCGGGCTGCGCCCGTCCGGACCCCTGCCGTGTGGCTGGCAGTGGCGGCACCGGCGCCCTCCAGCTACGGTCTCGGCTCAACAAAAGACACTGTTTGCAGCTGGCGTGACATGGAGGTATCCTTGCGGAGGGATCATGATTGACCCTCTAAAAGCCGCCTTCGCATGCCGAGGCAGCAGGTTTCCACGGCCCTGGCAGCCGGCACCGCCGTGGGCAGTAACCTCCTTGCGCAGCTGAACTCCATGCTGGCACAGAAGGCCCACAAGCGAAACACAGACTGACCTCTCACCATAGTCGAATTGCTTTAGCTCAAAAGGTCCTCTTGCTGGACGGGCCAGAGGGACCCGGCCAACAACTCTCCGAGATCAAAGACGAGGTGCAGTGCCGGGATCGCACGGCCGCAAGGTGTACACACAAGAGCGAAACTCGAGAATGACTATCATGGTTGCATCTGGTACTTTGAACTGTATGTTGAGTTCTCTGGCTGGCAGGCTTCTTTCCGTGCCTCTCGCTTCCCGGCCTCTGCCAAAGGCAACTTGAACCTGCTCTCTATTACAAAGCCAGACGCCGTGGCTCAGCGGCATCTAGAATCTCCCCAAGACAAGCTGGCGGTTTAAAGCGTTTGACTCAAAGTCTAAGACCTGTGTGCGCCCTCCCTTGCAGGTGCTCGGTGCTCACCGGGCTCTGCTGAAAGCCGGCGCAGACATCATCAGGACTCAAGAAGACGTCTCGGAAGAAGCTCCGCAAGCTCCGAGCCCCAAGGAAGTCTCCTCAAAGCTCGTCTGCGTCCGAGGACGAACACGTTCTACGGCGACGCCTTGTGCCAGAAGTTTTACGGCACCGAGGCCGGGCGATGCTAACATTAACACACACACACAGATAATATGTCTGTATATATATATATATATATGTATATCATATACACATATATATATATATATGTATCAACCTACCTACCTATCTTTTTTTGTTATCAACCTGCCTATTCATCCTTCCATGTATATCCATCCATCCCCATCAAGCACACGTGAAAAAAACATGTTTCGCAGGCCGCTTGCTATGAGCTGAATCGGGCCGCTGCCGGTCTGGCCAAGCAGGCGGTAGCAGAGGCGCGGTCGTGGCTGAGCCGAAGTTGGCAGAGCCAAGGAGGGACGGAAAGACTGTTTCGAGGCTGTCAGTCAAAGCCCTCAGCAGCTCAAGTTCGTGGCGGGTGTGCTCGGGCCGTCCGTCGGAGGCATCTCAGGCCGATCGCCCTCCTGCTCACCCACGAATCCTTGTTGAGACCTTCCGGAGTCCTGGAGGCATCCGTGCGGCTGCCACCTGGGACCAATTGGTGCAGTCCTACCGCCCGCAGGCCAGCCGGCATCAGCCAAACTTGAGGGCTTCCGCATGCAGATGCCAGTGCATTCTTTTGAGGTGCAAGGGCTTGTGGAGGGGGGTGTGCACCTCCTCATGCTGGACATGGTCTCCGACACGCTGAATGCCAAGGCAACGGGATGCAGCTCAAGCCCAAGCACCGGCTCATCCGCCTTCCTGCCAGGCCGCTGTCTATGTCATAGAGGAGTACTTCTCCATGAACCCTAAAGACCGCTTGCCAGTGGTCATCAATGTCACCATGAAGGCCGGCAGCGCTCCCCAAAGGCAGAAGCCTCCGAAGCCCCAAAAACACTGGCAAATGGCCCCCAGGAGGGGAGGACGGCCTCCGGGCAGAGCCTCTCGGCTTGCCTTGCCAGCTTGGCACATGCGCAGCCCTTCGCCTTCGGCGTGACCGATGAGAAGGTGCCTCGCAGAAAGTAGCAGCAATGTAAATTACATGTACGTTTATACGTACATGAATATGTAAGTATATGCGTGCACACGTGCATGTGCATGTCCGGCACATGTGAATGCACATGTGCATGTGTGAATGCATATGCAATTCAAATGCGAAAGCTGTAAGTACGTATGTATGTATGTATGTATGTATGTATGTATGTATGTATGTATGTACGTATATATGTATGCATGTATGGCGAGGAAGAGAGAGAGAGAGAGAGAGTCAGAGAGAGAGCGCTAGAGAATTCAAGAACAAGAGAAAGAGACCGAGAGAGAGAGAGAGAGAGACACTCAGACAGATACATCGGACGTCGATATCATGGTGGTGCCAAGGGCGGCGCGGAGAGGATGACGATGATATGACGACCACTGCGGGGATGATGACGGCGAGGACGACGACAACAATGAAATAAAGATGACAATGATATGACAAGTGTGAGTACTGTCTGTACAATGCTGATAAAGACGATTGCGACGACGATAAAAGTGACGATGCTGGTGGTGAAGAAGAGGATGTGAGTATAAAGGCTTATCAAATTGTTCCAATTTAACCGTCCCTTTTCACACATACTTCTGTATATATATATATATGTGCATATACATATACATACAACTACACATACACATGTTTTACATATACACATCTACATGCATGCGTACATATATGTATGCACCTACATGCGTACATGTGCGTACACTGTACACATGCATGCATGCGCACGCATATACACCTGCACATACATATGCATACATATGCATATGTACACATACACATGCTTCTGCATACATACACCTGCGTGGTTGCAACTGGAATGCCGCCGCAGTGTTAGAAGGTGTCACGAGTGCAAACATGAAGGCGAACCATATGACTTGTCCTTCGAGTGCTTCTGGCAAGCGCCTGTGCAGCAGACGTCTTAAGCCTCGCAGGTGGTGCAGGAGGCGGCCAGGGACTCTTCGTGTTGGGTGCATCTGCAGCGCCCTCGGCACGGCATATGCCCGGTTCTTTTGAATAAAAGCTGTCTTCAGCAACATACTGATTTGTTTGCATCAGGATCGACCGTGGCGGTGTCGATGATTCTGGTGACGAGGGATGTTGATGATGTTGCTGGTGCTGGTGCCGCTGCTGCTGCTGCTGCTGCTGCTGCTGAGGATGATGATGATGATCGACGGTGGCGGTGACGCTTCTGAAGACCACGCCGAGGGCTTGCTTGCTTGCCCAGGATAGGTGACAACGCCTCTGCGGGCAGCGTGAACCTAGTGTCGCCGTCGGGATCACGTCCTCAGGCTCGCTCGCGGCTTGTGAGCCCTTGCAACTTCAGAGGGGCCCTTCGCGCTTTTGCGCGCTTTTCACCGTCAGGACGTACAGCTTCTGGCAAGCAAGCTGGGCCAGGCCGGCTCCGAGGGTAAAAGAAGGTGTCTCTGCGATGAGGACTTCGCTCGGTGGGAACGGCGATGAGTGTGATTTTCATGCACAGGGGGCGATTTTCGAGTTGGGAGGCGGCGCCCCGGAAGCTGCCGGCATCGCAGGCGCCGGCCCTGAAGCTCAGTGGCCTGGAGGCCGGAAGCTCAGGAATGGGGGCTTCCAAGAGATCGAGGTTTGTGGAAGATGGTGAAAAATAGGCGAGGAGACCAACGGGCCTTTGAGGGCACAGACAGTACGCTCGAAAGTCAAGTCGAAGGTTTGCCCGTGGCAGGGCATCCCATGCTTTCAGATGGCAGCGTGACGCAGCGTGCTCACTGCAGAACTCTTGAGACAAGATGAGGATCCCAGGCGGTCAAGGGGTTCGATTCTTGGGCTTTGCGAGTCTGCAGTTTCTATCTGTGAGAATCCGAGAGTCTCCCAGCTCGGCCCAGGCCATGACGGCCAGGCCTGACGATGGCCTGAAGCTGGCGGGTCAGCGTTGCCATGTGCAGGCTCGGATGTGTCACGCGAGCCTTAAAGCCGAAGGGCGAGCGGAGCAGAAGCAGCATGTGCTCAGGGCTCTCACCGCTTCAAGGGCCTCATGCAAGCCTACAAGTGACCTCTGCTGACGGGCCGTCAAGCTCCTGCCGTCTCCGTCTTGTGCTATTGAGGTACAGCAAGGAAGACGATGTCTGGGAGGCAGCGGTCGACGTGGCTGTGCAGCAGGTAGAAGACGAGGCCACCAGCTCTTGGGTGATCACGACAGAAGGCTTGGGCTTAGTCGCAGCCTAGTCAGTGCCAGGCCGACCTTTTGGACGTGAACCTGGATCTGCCGGACTTCGACAGCAAAGCTGCCATGGGCAAGTTTGTGCGGAGGTGCGCGGTGCACCCACAGGCTCCTCGGCTGCCGGCGCATGAATCGCATGGCCTCCGCCTCCGCCCGTCTTTGCCAAGGTCTCCAAAATGCCTATGATCATCAGCTCGATGAGCTGGGAAGTGATCGCAGAGGGACTGAAGAGCACGCAGGCAATGATGCACGATGATGCAGTGCCGTGTGATTTTAGCTTCACCGTGCGGCACAGGGGAAGTGCATTGTCAACGGCATCTCCATGGCCAGCAGCGAGGAAGAGTTCGTGCGGGTGGCAGCAGAGTGCAGGAGCACCAGACTGCTCTGACTCTCCACAGCACTCGACACATTGAGCTGTGTGTTGCTTACCAGGCGCTTTGGAGCTGCGATTGTCGTGCTCGCGATGTCAAGGGTCGCTCTGACACGTTTCCTCAACCGACGCCGGTGGCTTGTCCTGGAAACCGCAAGAGCTCGATCTGTTCAGTCTCGATGTTTCTTGGACAGGCAGATGGCGAGTTCCCGAACTATCAGGAGAAAGTCACCTCCTGCCAGCGCGCCTACCAGCTGCTACGATCTAAGCTCGACTTCCCGCCGGAGGACCCGCAGTGCTCCGGGGAGTTGATGCGCTTGACAGCACAGACTTTGGCAACCGCTGATGCCAGGACATCATCTTTGACTGCCTCGTCACGCCATTGGGTGCCTTTCTCATCGAAGCATCGAATCCAGTTTTGCTTTCGTGGGATTTGCCTAAAGCCGAGGTTCCCACGGCATCAAAGCTTCCCCGAAGGACTTCATCGATGCTGTGGCAGAGGTGAGGCGGACCTGTCCGGGTGTGAGCTTCATCGCTGGTGTCAGGGACTGAGAGTTTTGAAGCGGTGTCGTGCGCGCAGAAGCCACTTCTAGACATCCTGTTGTGAGGTTAGCAACCTTGGCGTTGCCTGCCGCAGTGCCGCAATGCTGCGCGAAGCCCTGGCCAGCACGCCACGTCCTCGGCGTGCCGGGACTCTCCGCAGACAGCGCTGACCAGCTCTGCCGCAAGCTGCAGGTTCCTGCAGCAAGCGGTGCCTGTGGGCCTGAACTTGGCGCTGGTGGAGCTCGGCCGCCTGCCGCGCGTCGACAGCCTGGAGGACAGTGACCGTCGGGCCGCATATCGGTGCTGCAGATGCAAGCAGAAAACCAGTGAAGCAGGAGCCGACCCGGAGCATGTGCATAGACGTGGTCACGAACCATGCGGTAGACGGCCAGCATATCTCCAGGCTCTGCTACTTGCATCCAGTGCAGGAATGGAAGGTGTGACTCGCACAGGTTCCTCAACTATGGGGCCTTTCTGTCCGGTGCGTCGGCTGCGGAGGCAGCGATGAGCAGTGCAAGCTGGACTCGCCTCAGCTGGATCTTACGTGCAGGAAGCTCAGAAAGCGAAGGCGAAGGTGGTGAACACCTTGCAGCCAAAGCTCCGGCCTCGTTGAAGTCACCGGATCCTGTGTCTTGTGATTCGCAATGATGTCAGGGAGAAGTCGGCTTTGGTGCCGGTGAAGCAGCGTGCTCCACAGCCTGCCAGACCCAGCCCACAGTTTACCCATCCTGTGGAGATTCTCGTTCAGGCGCCCTGTGGCCGGTGTACGGCACACTTTAAAGGAGCTCTGCCAAAGAGTTGACACCGCGAGGCAACGGGCACCGTCAGCGCGTCGGTCTTCCAGACCTTCGGGAGCAAGGCGCATGCGGCAGCCAACTTCCACAGGCTGGACGGCTACAAGTGTAACAGAGATCTGTCTGTTGGTTTGGGGCAGAGTGGGGCGGGTCTCTTTCGACCTGCAAGGCTCAGCACGGCCACGACCATCAACAAAACCGTGCATTTCTCCTCAATCTCCGTGTACATGGGCCAAGGAGGATCAGGACCGGCTTGATAAGGCCCAAGTCTGGTCTCAAAGCTTAAAGATGGGGGTAGCGCTGAAGCGGTGAAGGACCCGGAACAGGCGCCAGTGGTTTGATGGACGGTATAGCTTTGTGGGAGAGGCCGTCCTGGATCTGCAGCTTCAGACCTTGTACGAGGGTTGACAGCTGACAGATGCGGACAGGCATCAAGGCATGAATCAGTACTCAACCACCGTGCTCTGGGGTGCCATCGGAGAAATCGGTCTGCGAAAGGCGCGGGACTGTTTTGTTTTTTGATTGTTGGATCTCTTTTTTCTGAGGCCATCTACGGCTCTCGTGACGTCTTCGCACAGTTCGACCTGGGACAGAAGCTCATCGGACCGGCCGACACTTCCTTCCTGGAGAAGCAGGCACGAATCGTGCGTGATGGTTTGGTGGGATTCGTTTGTGACGTGGGAGTGAGAACGTGATCGGGCCCTTGAGGTCTGCTGCAATCCCTTGACTTGGGACTTCGTTGGCCTGGCCTACCTGGACAACACCTGGCAGGACTCGCTGTCAGGCCGGCCCCCTTGACATGCTCAGCCTTCTGAGCTCTCCTCGCAGACTCCAGTCGCAGGCCGGGGCGGCGGTGGCTTGTCGAGCCGCAAGACCTTCCTGGACAATTGAGCACCTCGGTCTTGGAAAGGGCGAAAGTAATTCTGAGACCGCGTGACTGCACGAGGTGGAGGATGCGAGTTTCACGATGATCCATACTCATCAGCGGGCTGTGTCGGACCACTCTGAGCGTCGTTTCCACTCTTCCGTAGACCGAGGGAGCAGGTCCAACAGATGCAAGCCGCAACATTCATGCCCATGATCACACTGTTACGAAATCGCGAGTATGTAGTGGAGGCTTGGCAAGCTGCAATCGGACTCACGTGCTCCCTCCGTGACAGCTTTGAAAGCGCTGCTTTATGCCATCCAAAAAAGGCAATTGCTCCATTGCTTCCCGGCCTGAGGGTCCGGTTGCCTTCGTCGCATCGCAGATGGCGCGCCCACGTTTCCGATTCCTCTCAGCTTCCTCTGTTAGTTGTAGGCTAATGGCAGGTGGTGTAATATGTAGCTCAAGATGCAGATTTCCCGTCGCAATTGCGCCGTAAGCCTTCTCGTAGAGCAATGCAGATACGGAATTTCACCGGTCAACCTGCATTCAAGAACAGGGCTCGGTGAAAGCATGAGGTCGACAGTACACGCGCCTAGCATCCCGGCCAACAATCACAGTCACTCTACATTCCGGTGGCATTGTGCACGCCACAAAGTTGCTAAAACTGTAGCTGGGTTTCGAGCGCTTGCGCATGAGGAAACCTGAATGCCTGAATGGGCTTATGTGTAGACTAGACAAGACAGCACTTCTGGTCGATCTTGTGGAGGATGGGGATCAGCACTTGCCATGACCTTTGAACTAACCGCGACAACTGCAGTGTAGCGCGACGGCCGCGAGCAAGGTCGAAGCGACCTTGTCGACAGATCACCACAACCACATGATCACTTGAACACTCTTTTCTGTGCATGTCGATGCCCACGTGGCTCAAGCAACCTCTCCCACATCGAGCTCCAGCTCCGATTTGGTCGGGGGCTCGCACTTCCTTTACAGTGCTGCGTGCTCATGTTCGCGCAGACATCGTTTGCAATCAAACAAGCGCCCTGGATCCAGGTTTGCGTCTTGCTTCCAAGTTACGGCCCCAGAGTGGAAAGCGCGGGTGCTGCCAGAGCTGGGCTCCGCCTGAAAGTTATATACATCCATATACATCCTATGCCGCAACTCTCCTGCGCGGGCTGGCGGAGTTGTGGTTTGATTCGTTACTGGAACGGCGCGTAGCCCTCAAGCCCACACTGGACTTGTCGCAGACTGCTGGCCATGCATGTGGGTACGTTTTGGCGAGAGGTTGAGTTACGTGCCGATTCGAATTTGCATGGAGGTGCTTGCCAAAGACAGCAATTGTGCAGAGCAACCTGAAGTTTTCACGCAAGAAGATGCCATCCGTCGACCCGAGTATAAGTATTGTTTCCAGTTCATGCTTGCAGTACTGATGGTGAAGTGCTGCTGGCTTGAGGGCGGTGTTTGATCGAGGCTCGCACCGCTGTGCCACAGTCATAGATACCGGCACACAACACACAAGCCACAAGGCCACAAGGGAAGAAGCAACAGTCGAAGACTCAGGTCTAGCCAGGGATCGCGTCGTGTGTTTGTGTGTGTGTGTGTGTGTGCGCGTGCAAGAGCGGGGGCAGAGGTAGGTGTGCGTGTGTGTGTGTGTGTGTGTGTATGCGTGTGTGTATATATATATATATGCCTGCTACCGTTTTGACCCTATTGTTATTGGTTGTGCGTGGTAAAACCTGGTTATTCTACTCACGCCCTACTTTTGTTGGTCGGTGGTAACTCGCACCCGTATTTCTTAGATTTTCTTAGTGTCTTAGTGCCTCAGGCTGGATCTCTGGGCCTCGGACTTGCAACATTTTAAACGTCGTTTAGTGACTGAGATTGTCGGCAATTGGCGGTGTTATGATCTCAATCGTGATCATGATTCGTGAGTGTCGTGCGAATCCCTAAAGGTGCCATGTATCATGCAAACATACACGAGCACAAACACAAGTAGAACGCTAGGCATACCGATGTTCATCGGTAACCTGATCATGCAAATGCATTCCCGGTTGCTTTTGTTTCAGTCCTTCAGCCACTGGACGAAAATCCGACCATTTCTTGTGCTGGAAGCCTGCACCTGCACCAGTTTCTCCAATATAATGTTTCAGCGCCACACGACTAGAGAGGAGATCGTCTCCGATTCGTGGGCATCGCTCCAACAGTAGAGAAATGACCTTGTTTGTTTTCTCACAATCTCGTACATCTGCACGGAAGAAGCTTTTCAGGCCGTTCAGAAACTTGGATAGTCGGTCGGGAGTCATACCATGCTCTTGCACATGCTGCAAATCATGACGGAACATATCCCGGAACTTTCGCAAATTGACGTCGATGTCACCTGGCGCAGCTTCCAGTAGCGTCCGTGCGAGTGATTTCCTGGCATCAACACACAGATGTGGAGGGTGCTCTGCAAACCTCAAAATGAGTAGCGGCCACTGCTGCAAGGGGAAATCCACCCGACGTTCAAACGCCGAGGCGTGCAAAAGTACCATGGAAGTTGCCGTGCTTGCCACAAATTCTCTGTCATCCTGGTTCAAAGTTGTCGCCCCTTCGCAAACAGAACGCCAGAAGGATTCCTTCTCTGGACCTTGCACGTACACACCCGCCGGGCCGCGGGTTTGGGTGACAACCATACGGTACGATGTTGCTAGCAGGAACAGTCTGAGCACCCGAGAGATTTAGTTACTAACTGGCTGCAATTCTACGATACACATGCAACTGTCATTCTGGCTCAATATGAGTCATGAGTGCATGAGGTACATGGGTCGGTTTCAAACAAGGCTAGTGATAGTTCTGTCGAGCACGAGGAGGTTGTTGTTGAAGTGTGTGTGTCGATGTGTCTGTGTTGTGGTCTAACGCGGGTACAGTGCAGCAAGGCGTCCCAGTAACTGTTCAATGTTTGACATCAGCTCCAACGCCTTGCCATTGACAAGTTGTGTCAAGTGGTTTCCTTTCCGAAGCAGTGTATCTGCTGAAGTCTTTTTCAGAAGGAATATGGAGCATCGCATCACATCCGCTCGAGTAGCATGCATTGTTCGCACAACCGCGTCGAACACGGGATCAGCCAAAACATCAAGGCAGTCATGCCTCTGCTTCCGCGCTCCTGCCCGACGCCGTATGGAGTCAGGAGCTCGTTCGTGTTTGGTGAGCAACTTTACCGGATGCTGATGCGCGTTAAAATTCAGGCCTATTCACCTGTACGTGAACCCAGTCTGTGGACTGTTGCCTGGCCAATGGTTGATATCTTAAGTTTGTTTTTCGATTTCTTGTTCCATGCTGTGTGCGTGCTCCTAGGATCCAGGACAAAGCCCCGCCCGGGATTTGCTTTCGTGTCCCTTTGGGGCTCCCGCCCGGGACTGAGCAGATCCGCGATCGGTGATCAGATCATGGCTGCTCCCATCGTCTGACTCGATTAGGAGGATGAGGTCGACTCGGCCATGGCTGCAATGCAGGCCAGCAGCTCAGTGCAACCCCGTCGCTTGCCGAGTTTTCTTGATACGGATTGAAGCATTCTGGATGTAAAGCTGGAGGTGGAATCTACTTGTGGCCTTTCCATTGCCGCCTACCCAGTGAAAACCAAGAAATCGTAGCGTTTCGAAATGCAAGGACTTCCTTGCAGTCCCGATGGACATCAGAGGGTTCGATGGAGAATTACGGGGTTCCGACAGCTTTGTCCCAGAAATATTGGTGCAACTCCCTAAAATTGCAAGCCGCACAAAGTCCCAATCCTATGGAGTCTGGGGTACTCCCGTGGATGTAAGGCCATGGCAGGACTCAATCCTATCGACACGGAGGCAGTCACGCTGCCATTCGCACCTTTGTTTGTCGTTGGTTCAATGTTGCAACCCGTGGCAGGTTGAGGATATACCACTGGATGACTCCCCTCCCAGCTCAGGCCAGGCTGGGGCTTGCAAAGGCCTGCAATTCGAGGAAAGGACCCTTCAAAGGACCACGCGGCAGTACGGCCAAGAGTGGGCCAGAAAGAACCACCAAGACCCGGCAGTGCGATTTGTTGCGGCCAAGAGTCGGCCAAAAAGAGCCACCAAGACTCGGCAGTACGATTTGTTACGGCCAAAAGTGGGCGGGGAGCCACCAAGACCCGGCAATACGATTTGTTACGGCCAAGAGTGGGGCAGAAAGAGCCACCGAGACTCGGCAGTACGATTTGTTACGGCCAACGATGGGCCAGGAAGAGCCACCAAGACCCGGCAATACGATTTGTTACGGCCAAGAATGGGCAGAAATTTGTTGCGGCCAGGAGTGGGCCAGAAGTAGCCACCAAGACCCGTCATTACGGCCAAGAGTAGGCCAGAAAGTGCCCAGATTCGGCACCACGGTTTGTCATGGCCAAGCATGGGCCAGGATGAGCCACTGCGCCAAAAGTTGCCGAACATGCAGCCGCCAGTGGTGCAGGCAGGTCATGTCCGCGCAAGTTCGCTCACATGGACTTTTGTTGTCCATTTGTTTGTTGCTGGTCTCTTTTTTGAGGGCGCCGCTTGCGCGAGAAGCACATGGTCTGTGGCATCATGTGCATGGCATGCGACATCTCTTCGCTTAGCCGTAGCCCTGTGTTACGTTACTTTTGTCCAAGCCCCAAGTGCTGCTTTGCACGAACATCGTTGTGCAGCCTTCATTTTCCTTGCCATACCCGTGCGGCACAACATATCCTCATGCTTCTCTGCACACGTCTTGCTATGCGCTTCTCTTCCTGCAACCTTCGGGTTTTGCTAAAAATCTATGCAAATTTTCGTCACCTACAGACCTAAACTTCCAGACCTCGCTCTGCCTAGCGCCGTGTGCTTGATGTGTGGCTTGTTGCGTGGCTTCTTAGCGCAAATCTTGATCTCCACAACGCGCGCTTCAAGTAAATTAAATTGTGAGAAAATGCACATCCAGGCTCCAAACGAGTCTTTGGTTACGCTTACATGAAAGCGAGCGTGCTGCGTCCAGGGTAGACATCAATAGAGAGTCCCGATGAAATGGTAGTGAAATCCACGAAACTGCTGAGCATGCCAATGTAAACGACCCGGTGGCCAGGTGGAGCTTCAGGAGGCAGCGATGCGCGAAGCGCGGGAAGCCCCGGGCCCCGGGTGAAGGGTCGAGATGAGAGATTTTCAGTGCTCGGCTGGCAACGTCAGGCATTACAAGTCGAAATCCAAGAAGAAGAAGCACACCAAGGTCGTGCGAGCGCGGAGTCTTGTAGGCCGAAAGGGTCTTGCGTGTCGGATGTTTTCTTGATGAGGTTGCACCTTGTTCGCCATTTTTCGGCTGTCCATGCAAGACGTTGCAGTGATCTTGATCTGAGATACGTTAACTCCGGGCGATCTTGCGCCGCATCGAAAACTCACGATGTCTGGGGGGCTGCTACATTTTCCATGTTTGCTTGTGCTGCTTGGAACGGGACACCACAATCGTTCTGTTGAAGTTTCGACTTGTTCTCGCAAGCTTTCGTGCCTTTTCAAGCTATGTACCAGATTTCCACGGGAGTTCCCAGGCAAGCAACCCATGTACGGGTCTCCAAAAACATGTACGGGTCTCCAAGAAGGCACATCACGGAGCTAACGGCAAACCCAACTGCGAAGAGCGCAAGACAATCTTCGAAAGGAGTTCAGCCACGGTGCGGCATCGGAGCTTTTTGCTGGTGCATGCAGTAGCGGTATGACCGTGAAGAGAGGTGAAAAGTGGGGAATGGCACTCCGCGGCCTTTTCAATTCAGCTGGTTGACGATTTCGTTGTATGACGGCTTCTTGTTTTCTCGGGGGGCGATTTTATCGTATGATGGCTTCTTGTCTCTTTGCGGGACGGCTTCTTTGTTTGCGGGGGACGATGTCATTGTATGACAGCGTGTCTTCTCGGGGAACGACTTCATTGTGTGACCGCATCTGGTCTTTTTTGGGGTACGATTTCATTGTATCATGCTTTCTCGGGGGACGATTGCATTGTATGACAGCTGCTGGGGGGATGATATATGACGATGTCATTGTGTGAGTTTGAAGGCCAGACTGCCGACATTGCTTGTGACCAAGGCCGACAGTATCCAAGAGGTTCAGGGCCCCTCGTAAGGGTACATCGTAGTCACAGTCGACAACGCTATGAAGCCGCGCACTCGTTGAGTATAGTGAAACCACGGAACTTAAAGCTCTGATTCGATCTCCTGCATTGCATTTCGTTGCCTTTGCTTTTGCATTGCCTGCTGGGTATTCGATTGGAGGTGCCCTGCTTTTTGCCCGAAAATTAAGTGGATTCCTCTGCTTTTCACATAAGAAATAGGAATCAGGTATAGTCGTTATGCCACTACTGTTTCCATCAAGCGTAAAAGCAGGGTGGGAACGTTTCTTGCATTCGTATTCCTTGCTGCAAGCTAAAGTTGGAAGTGACAAAACCGTTTTATGTGTTGCGGGTTGAGAGGGCGACCTACTAATTGGAGCATGGAGCCCCAATCCGAGTCGATGTTCTGAGCGAAAGGCGTTTGACAGATTGCAAATGACGGGAGATGCTCTTCACTGTTGCTGGGACAGTGCAACATGTCCAGATCCTCAGCTTGCAAACCTTGTATAGCCTCGATCGCTTATATATAGCGGGCCCTTACGCATCAAGGATGCGTTATGCATGAAGCAACCGCCATGCAAGCCATATCGCTTGAAGAGAGGGGGAACGTTGGCCGATGTGACAACTTGATGATCTTTGGGGCACATCAATGTTATCCAGGCGTAGGTCCCGGATTCCGAGTTTAACAGCATGTCTTTCGCCCACTATTCGCTTGGATTGTGAATGTCTTGCACGTACCTGAACCATGGATCTCCAGAAGCCAAACGTGCAAGACATGCTAAGCGCCGGGTGGCTTGGCTTCCTTTCAGACTTGCCGTAGCAGCCTTTACGTTGCACACTTCTGCAGACATGTGTCCTTGACAGTTGTTTATGAACATACGCACACCTGCATGCACTGTCTTCGTCCATTCCGCATGAGATCAACTCCAAGCCAGGTCGTGCCTTCTGTTGCAACATGGCCCGGCATGACCGAGTTCTGCATTGATTGGAAAAAGTTGGACCCGCGTCATTCGTGTCATGTGAATGCCGGTGCAGTTTCTGATTTAGTAGATGCACGAAAGAACTCCCTTGGCGAAGCATCGTTCCATCCATAAAACCGAAGCGATGTTGCTGTGCGGCTGTTGTGCATTATTGGAGAAGTTGGGACATGGGGGGGGGGGAGAAGGCCTTCATGGGCTCCCTGTTGCAACATCCCCAGCCAAGCCTGCTGAAACGTCTGCTCGTGTGGCTGCCAGGCTTGGCGCTGCAAACCGTGAAGCCAAAGCCGTAAAGGTTCTGTTTCAACTCAAAAGCTGGGCACACAAGACAAGCACCCTCGCCAGCGTCGGATTTAGCTCCTGGTTTTCTACTTATTTCGGCGTATGTCGGAGCCAGTCAGCACGGTGCAGTGCGAGGATTGCTCATATTGCTCAGGCCGTGGCGGCTCAATCAGTGGAACAACGAACAAGATTTCTTGGCATATGATGCAGTTGAAAGGTCTTTGCGCAGTTGGGCGATGTTTCCAGTTTGTTGAATTGGGACTCCTGAAATTGATCTTCGAAGTGGTGCTGCAGTTGAGAATTTAGTTGTGGGGCTGCTGGCCACATGCTACACCTTGGATTGCTTCGTGCCGGGCCCGAGATTGTTCAGAATCAGACGTCGGGTCATGGGAAGAAGCGGTTTCCGAGAGTTTGCGTGCTGGAGGTCACTGCTGCAGCCGGCGCTGCCAGCAGAGGCACTACGTGCGCAGCAGATCTGACAGTTGTGGCACACCTCATCCTCGCCCACGACACGTTAGTTAGGTTTGCCCCGCTCGCGCGCCCGGTTGTTTGGTTTTCTGACTCCTTTTGGTTGTTTGATCCGGTCGTCCATGATTTACCACCCGGCAGGCCAGCGAAAGTGTGGATAGCTCGTATAGGAGGACACAGACATGAATTGGAGCTCCTTGCAATTAATCACAGACGTACGTGAGACTGGATGAGGGCGGTAAGAGGGGAGGGCAGGGAGGGTGGGCAAAGCGGGAAGGGTGGCGGAGTGGGGAAGGTGCAGAAAACACGGGCACGCATCTGGAAGTACAGAAAGGGCCGTGCAGCATGGTGATCAGCATGGTGCTGACTGAAGTGGGCAGCTGACACACTGCAGGATGTGAAACGCGCTTGTGCTTTGCAATTTGTGTCGATCTTTTGAGGCGCTCGACTTGTTCGCGTACTCAAGGATGATTGTGGACTTACATCAGGATTTGCGCATACCGTGTCAAAGAATTGGCTCCGAATGCTCTTCATCAGATCTAACGCGCCTGTTTCGTCCTCCATGCTGTTTGTGCAGCACAGCACCGCGGAAGCATGCGGGTGTGGAGCAGGGGAGAAGAGAGCCACGTCAATCGTAGCCTAGTAACTGCCAGGCCGTCTTCTTCGACGTGATCTTCGATTTGCAAAGCTGCCATGATGGGCAAGTTTGTACGGAGGTGCGATGTGCACGTGGCCGACCAGTGGCGAAAACAGTGAATCTTCCCTGTAGATTCCGCCATTTTTGTACTTTCATGAAACTGATGTCCGGAGCAAGGGCTGCAAGTGCAGAGAGAAGGAGTCTGACGGACACTATTCCCAAGTTTAAGCCTGTGCTGGGTTCGAGCAAGGGCTTTGAGCATCGCCTCACCACATGCAGAAGCGGCCGCATGTCGCACGTCACCGCGTGTCAGCGCATGTTTGGCACAACATCGCATGCGAATGTAAATCCGCTGCATGACAGAAAGCAACATCGCTGTGCAAACGGACTGGCGTTCCGGTCTGCGGCGTACGAAGTCCACGGTCGGTGGGGCGGACCAGACTGGGTCACGACATTGTCGAGATCGAAAGAGATAAAGGATTTCTTGCTTGAGGTCGACAGTGTGGACTGTGATAAGTTTTTCAAACTCGAAACCTGGATTTCCGAATCCTACTAGGAAACTTTCCTGACAAAGAAGTAGCACAAATCATTCTTGAGTGCGGGTTGCGTAGAGAAGAAATGGGCCATAGAATATTGCAACGGTGGCATGTTCAACCTCATGCATATTCTTCGCGCATGTGTTCCTTGACATTCATCACCTTGCATGGACATACGTATGTCGCTATTGCGGCTTGTTGGGAAAGTGGGAACCTGAAGAATCAGTCAATGAAGCGTATGATGTAAAAAGCTTGTTCTCAGAGGTTTTCCTTCCAATGCTGTTGTTGTAAGTGTTGGAATTGGGGATGATGTCAATGAATGCAGAACTTGGAAGTCTGCAAGCACACTTTAGTCTTGTGTACTTCGGGGCATGGTCGACGAAATGACGGTGGATGCAATGCATTGGCTGCATACATTTGAACATGTTGCCGATGGACAGAGCCCAAACGCAGATTGGCTTCATGCTGACATCATCATGCTTTCACGCTCCGCATGCGTGGGATGATAGCAAATTCGCGGCTGAGCTGGATCCTCGTTGTGCGCACTGCCGTCTTGAACTTCCACCTGCAAAGAACATGTGAGAACGCATTGCAGCGAAAACACATGCCTTCTCCAATCCGCCAATTGCAAAGACGGTTTTTTGGATGCGTTGCTGGATGCCCTGAGCCACGTTCTCTGCACTGTGATGTACCCCTGCCTTGGCGGAGAACTTGCTTCCAAATGATGCCCAAAATGTTGAAGGCCACACTTGCCGCAGACTATCGGCCAATAGCTTCGTGTCGTTTGCTCTATGAGACAATTTGCACACTTGTTGCTCAAACCACCCTTGAGGCGCACCAGCCGGGGCAGCAACGTGGTTGGCAAACGTCGACGGGATGAATATATCTCAAAACCAACGAGGCCAAGTTCGCGATGTTCGACTACGTAGCCGAAAATTCCATAACAAAGGAGATGTTCGCCAAGGTTGTCAGCTCTTTGCATGTCTGTTCGGCGCTTTACAAATGACTCTTGCCACATGGCGTGAACGGGTTGGACATCGTGGCGTTGACTTGAACGACGGTTTGCAACGCTTGCTGGATTTGCGGTTTGCGAACGACTTATTGCTTTCGATTCGCTACTGCAGCCGCCGGTGCTTCTTTCCAGTTCCAACTGGATGAGATATGCGCCGCTTTACTCTGTTGTGCTGCCACGCTCCTTAGCCTTGTCACCGGCGAGGGCGCTCCCCACCACGGGCTGCTTTCGCCCCTGGCATCGCTTTGCACACTGCCGAAAACTGCAAGCGCCACCTATCCAGAGCTGCGACGTGGTGGAGCCCGACGACCTTGCAGAGGTCGGAGGCCCCTGAGCGCACATGCGCAAACGCTCGTCCGGCAGCTGGTTCTTCGAGCGTTTACGAAGGGTAATTACCCGTGCGCAAACGCTGTAGCTTGAGTATGCTCGAGTGTTGTACCTGCGAACCACGTCATGAATACCACGACCGCATGCACGTGACCGTTTATCTTAGCCGACGGAAGCAGTGAAGTCAATGCATCCCAGCGTTTGCTCCGAGCGCATGGTTACTGTTAGTGTCCAGCACGACCGACAGTCAGTGTGGCACCTGGAAAGTCCCGGCCGTCGCCGCCAGCAAGGCGACATCGGCATGCCACAGCACATCTAAGACCAGCATCGTCGCAAAGTCTCGGTGTGACTGACACTACCCTCGCGTTTCGAAAGCGCCAATCGGGCTGCGTAGCGGACCTTTTCTGCCAGGTTGTATAGGCCGCAGAGCTTATTGTCAGCTCTAAAGACGAAGCCTTTACAAGGAGGGCCGGCCAAGCCGACCCTCCTCTGCCGATTTTTGGAGGTCCCGCTGATGCTCGTGATGCACAGAGTAGGTCCTTGCCACGACAGGGTTTAGGTGCGCACTGACAAGCTTTCCAACCACAACAACAAGCTTTATTCTTACACTGACTGGGGGACGCGCGGGAATCACCAGTTTTTTCACAGCGCAAATCATCCAAAATAGTGGTTCCCCCGCGTGTGGCGGGCCCTCATTGCGCGCGGGAATCACCATTTTTACACAGCAAGGACGCATGGGAGACGCGGGAATAACAGTTTTGTGATTTTCCGAAATGATGATTCTCCTGCAGGGGGGGGGGG
>CAJNDV010026158.1:48209-58531 GCA_905221635.1 Symbiodinium sp. CCMP2456 | reverse complement strand
CACTCTCACTCTCTCTCTCACTCTCTCTCTCTCTCTCTCTCTCTCGCTGTCTTTCTCTCTCTCTCTCTATCTCTCGCGGGAGGGCCCCTTTGTTGTTAGGAAAGCGATTACCAAAGCTGCATCGATTTGGCCGTGCCTGCAAAAGCGAAACGAAACCGGAGACTGCGCATACTCCACCGGCATCGATCCGTTGAAGAAAGTTGCAAGCTGGCTCCTTTGTGTCACTGAAAGAAGCAAGGGCCGCGTTATTCTAAGATCCCCAAGCCCCTCGCACAAGCATCATAAAAGCATGTCATCCATTTCTTTGCCGCTTCAAGAGAAAGACGAGAGCCGCCATGGCAGCCGCACCTTTTTTTTTCCTTTCTGCAACAGCCTCAGCCCTGTACTCTGTAGTACTGTTGGGATCCTACACTCTGCATGGTGGTGTATCAATGAAGAAATCCTCAAGGGGTCCAAGCTGGTCCGTGCGCGCCAGTACTTGCAGCCTACGTCCCCTTTGCGGAACGGTTTGTTTAGATTGGAGGGTCGGCGTTCGGGTTGGGCTTTGTTTCGGGTTTGTTTTCTCCTGCTCCAATCTCGCTGCAATGGAATGGGTGGGTGGTTTCAGACGAAGAGCTTGAGTGTACAGCTCTCCGACGGCAAGATTTGTGTAGAGTTAAACGTGCAATGTCGCGACGTGCTGATGTGTGCATAGACAGGAATGGACGGCATTCACGACAGAGTTTAATTTTGCTCTCGATGCACTTAAAACTCAAAAGCCTTGCGAGGGGTGCCCGATCTGCTCGCGACCCCTGGAGCCGCTCTGTGCCGCCGCTGGCGAGGGACGTGTGGAGGACCTGAGGCGCAGCAGAGAAGGGACGCGCGGAACGCGACCGTAGACAGCGGATTGTGGGTGTGGAAGGGTCTTGGAAGCTTCTGCTCCTTGGCATCGGGCAGGCGCTTCCTTTCGGCTGAACCTTACGGAGTGGCAGTGGCGGCTCGTGACATTCAGGGCCGCGGGTGCCTGGCACAGTGTTCGAGACAAGTGCATGAGGGTCTGAGGATTCGGAGCATGATCGCTAATTACTTTGCGTTGCTGTGGACGATACCCAGATTTGCAGGCCCCTGGAAGTAGCTGCAGCTGCTGGCCACTTGGACTGCATCGTCTGGATCGTGGAGGCACGGTGCAGAAAGGGGGTGAATTCGGAGTGGAGAGTGGACAGCCACCACTTGTTCACCAGGGAAACGGTACAAGGAAAGACACACAATACTTCAAAGTTCTGCTGCTCGTTCAGGCACCCATGTCATTTGTTGAATAAGTGGCCGCTTGCTCGGATGTTGGAGGAGCCTGCGGCACAACCTGCTCTCGCAACGGCCGTTAAGCGACCTGTGGCAGGCTGGAGCGGATGCTGCTGAGGCATTGGACAAGTGCCGGGACAGGCGCACATGTGGGCTTGTAGAGCCACGGAAATATTGGACGCACCTTGCAACGGAAAGCTGTGGGTAAGAAAAGAGTTGCTGAGGCTCCCCTCTTTGTAACCGCCTAAGCCTGTGCCAGTTCAAGCTTCCCTTTGTACTAAAGTGCCGTAAGGGTTCTTCGGTCCCTGGCCAGGCTGGCCAGGCTGGCCAGGCTTGTAAGTGTAACTGGTGAGTCTTGTTCAGGTCGAACAGCTTTGGGACTCCTTCGAGGGTTTGCGGAGGTTTGCGCAAGAAGCGTGCGGGCACTGCAGTGTAGGGAGCGCATTGGCCAGGGGCGAGTCCTTGGGACAGGCAGCCGTGCTCCTCGCAGCTTTGGCAGGGTGGCTGGGCTGGGAAGTTGGATGTTGGTTGGATGTTGATGGGTCTGTTGAAGCATCCACGACCTATGTAGAAGCTGACGCGAGTGTACGAGCAATGATGTGAGGCGGCAAACGGTAAAGCAGGACTTCCTCGTCACTGGCCTCGGGCATGAACCCATAACCTTCAAGAAAGCACGTCCAAATTGCCTTCTGGTCTCCACTGAAGTAGGGATTGTCCAGGTCACAACACGGCAGAGGTCCAGAAGACACTTGGGGGTATGTGGCTCCAGAGAAAAGCGCTCACGACAACAGTCGAAGTATCGAGCACTGCCAATGGGTGTCCAATGCGGGCGCGACTTCTAAGGTGCACGCATGTGCACGCGGTTTTTAATCGCAGGTGCACGTGCGAATTTAGCTAAGGTGCACGCGCGAGTCGCTTCCGTACCGTAAACATGAGGCTGCCCTGTGCCCTTGCCTGCCGCCCCTCCCTGCCCGCCGCCCGCACCCTGCCCCTCCCTGCACCGTGCCCGCCTCCCCCCTAGGCGCCCGGAGCCCCAGTGTTGGTTTGTGGACAGCCGAACACGGCATGTCACAACTACAATGTCCGTCGCAGTGGCCCGATGCCATCAGAGAGCATACAGCCCCTACATCCTAAACCACTGAACCCTAAATCCAAAACCCCTCAACCCCAAACCCTAAATCCAAAACCCGTAAGCCTTACACCCCAAACAAAGACGAACACCCTAAGGAGTGAATCCAGCAGGAACCTTTTACCCAAGACGACAACCCTAAGGAGTGAATCCAGCAAGAACCTCTTCCCCAAGACGAAACCTGAAGGAGTGAAAATAGCAGGAACCCTTTCCCCAAAACCCAAAGCCCTAAACCCTCAACGCCTTGAGCCCTAAGCCTTAAGTCCTAAACAGACCCTGTGTGCGCCTTAGATGCGCTGGCCATTGCGCCTTAGATAAGCCGCCCCCTGACAAGCCTTCGAACGCACATCCGCACCAGAGGGACTCATCTCCGTTTTGCCACTTTGCCCCTTCCACGGCTATGCCTTCCGCCGAAACATTGCAAGCTTAAGCGCTTCCAACAGCCCCCGTTTCGAGTTCCTGACGGGACGGCACTTGTCCTGCAGCTCGGGAGGCGGTCCCCGGATCAAGCCGCGTTGAGGCTGTGGCGGCACTTCGAAGCGATCTGTTGTCAAAGAGGTGCAATCTCGTGTTTTCGTGACAGGACCCTTCTGGCGGGCCTTGCGCCCCAGGAGCGCCACGCAGCGGAGGCCATGGCGGCCGCACGGCGGCGAGGCGCGAATCGCACATGCGTCCACGCAATGGGTACATAGGCCTGCTTTGCGGATGAGGGGTAGGCCGGCAGGTATGCTCGGACAGGGGCTGAGGCTTTGAGCAAGACAGGTTCCAGAAATGGAGTTTGCAAGCTGCAGCCAGGTGTTATGGCGAAGGACGACCTTCTAGAGGCCATGGAGGAGGCGGCCCGAAATTTGGACGGAATACAGGGATGCCTCGTGCCCAAGCTGGCTGCAAGCGACAAAGCTTCGAACACGTGTGCATGTGTTCACATGCTAGTCTGTCTGTCTGCCTGTCCGTCTGTTATCCATCTGTCTATCTATTTATCTATCTATCGATAAATCTATCTATCTATCTATCTATCTACCTAGCTATCTATCTACCTAACTATCTATCTATCTATCTGTCTATCTATCTATCTGTCTATCTATCTATCTATCTATCTATCGATCTATCTATCTACCTATATACATGTGTACGTGTATATATATATATATATATATGGCCCGTAGACTGTCAACTGTAGATCGTTGCGGAGAGAAAACGGGGTATAAAGACAACCTCAGTGGGCACGTTCCATGATCAATAATGTGTTGAGTGAACTGCAACCGGAGGGGTTTCAGGTTCAGGGTTCGTGAGGTTGGGTCTTCAAGCTGTCTGAAAGCTTCTGCCACCGGCCGTTTCGAATTTGGAGTTCTGAATGCTAACCTAAACGGATGGAAAGGGCACAACAGAAGCCTAAAGCTCAAAGCTTCGACATTTATATCTTATGGTAGATCTCGGCATTTGGATGATGAGCTTTGAATACAGGCCGCGGCCTTGCAGATCCCCACGTCACGAGACCTTTTTGCACGCCCTTCCCTTCCACTGCCACTCGCGGTGATGCTGCTGTGCTGCTGCGCCATGCCTGCTGCAACTGCAACCGTCGCCGTTGCCGTGACTAGCTAATGCGGCTGTTGTTGCTGGGCGTCGCTGGCAAAGCCCTCACCAACCCTCCCCGACGAGCTCTTTCCTCCAGCCTTCCCGAGTCTAGGAAGATCCTGACGTGAGGATGTGCAGAGGTTTGATCAGCTGACAGCGTGCTGATTTTGCTGACCAAACAAGTGGGAGCCATGCCCTTGAAAGTGCCAGGCAGCTACGGATGTGCCGGATTCCCCGCAGCTGCTGGGCTTGCGTCGAGGAAGCAGGCGAGGTGTCGTTTTTCTTTCCGGCCTGAGGCGACCGGAGCTGCCAGGCGCACTGGGCGCTGTGGCAAAAGCCGCCGAGGCCAGGGCCGGCCACGGCCAGAAGGCCAGTGCCACGAGCCCGAGCTCAGCCTTCCGAGGTCCAGACGGAAGCAGAGCGTTCGGCACCCAAAGCGACGCCGAAGCTGGGCGTCCTCTATGCAGCTCGGACTTATGGAAGCTTTGTTGGAGATCGCATCACCGGTTCTGCCGAGGAAGTTGTTTACGACGCGATCTGGATACGACGGGAGCCCAATGCCAAAGGCGACAAGCTGACAAAACGCAGCCGGACAGCGAAGAGTAAGGTTCGCCATGGTTCCGCTTGGCCCAGACTCTAGCTTCTATCGATGGTTGCGCAACGTTGCCAAAGCAGAAAAAGCAACTTGAGATTTGATAGAAGTGGAGGACCATCACCCGATAGTGGGAGTTTTGCATCCAAAAGGTTTTTTCGCCCTGCAGAGCACGCAGCGGGGTGCTTTTTCTTGGACTCTTGCCCGGCTGCGTCTCGCCTGAGTGAGCGGTGCCCGTCCTGACTTCTGCACTCCTTGGCTTCCTGATCACATTCGATCTTCTGATTTGCATTGGCTCTACTGTCAGGCATTTTTTTTCTTGATGTTTTGCTTCATCGACTTCGGAATCTCGTAGAGACTGTTCTTGGGAACGACAGTTGCGATTCGGGGAATGCAGAGAACTGCCGGCGCACGAAGTCGCGCAGTGGTCGGACAAAGCTGGGCTTGTGCCTGTTGTCTGCTCGGGGTACAGTTCAAGTTTGTTGCAGGGTAGAGTTAAAAAGAGTTGCTCAAGTACCTGGCCACCATCAAGCGCCTAAACAACTTGTTCACCTCGGGGCGTTTGCTGCACAGCCCCTTGCCCTCGCTGCCCAACCTATGTAAACGCAGACGTACATACTAGGTGTCAAGAACGATCGCCTCCGCGTGCTGGGCTTGGATGAGACGCAGAATTGGGGCAAAGTCCACGTCACCTGGCAAGAACCGTTGATTCTCTTCACTTCAGTCTGTGGACATTTAGTTGAGACTCGCGAGTGTGGTGCAGGCCACTTGACCACTTGGTTAGTGTGTTGCCCCGGCGTTTACAAATTCGTTGCTGTTTCAAAGCCGATCAATCGCCGGCCTTCGTCAACATTCAACAGCATTCAGGATGCGGCTGCTCTGCTGCATGCTCAGGTTAACGTGCGCGAGGGGGAGCTCGAGGGATGGGCGCTTTGCTCGGCAAGTCGGAGGATGCGGGATTGGATCGTGCGAAACCTCCAAGCCCCCGACTCCACGTCTTCTGTTCTACCCTTGCCTGAGTAAACCGTGGTTCAGATCTTGTGCGTTTCCTTCATTCGTGCAGTAACCAGTGACGGCTGGTGGAAAGCGAGGTCATGCTTCAGCACGAGGAACTGGGAGAGTTGATCAGGACAGAGATGATTTTCTGCCCGGAGAGACGATTCGGAAAAGTAAAGATGCCCAGGACCTGTGCGGATGATGACGATGAGGGGGGTCTCCTGAAGCCAGCGAGTTTGTAGTTCTAGCAGCCTGGAGCTTGCAAGAGATCCAGAATGCAAATTAAAATGGTCGTGCTGCGTAGACGGCAGTGAAGCCGAATCTCGACAGGTCAAGAAGGGCGTGATGCTGCCCCAGATGTCTTTCAAGGTTTAATGCGATGGAAAAGTCTGACTCAGAGTGATGCAGCTCAAGCCACTGCAACCCCAGCGCCGTGCTGCAGAGGGGCTTCTTTGAGTGCTTGTGGGTGGATGGGCTTGAACCTGCCGGTAAATCGTCTGGCAGATGGTGAGAAAAGACGTTTTGCATGAAGCGAACTCGTCCCCATCGTCCTCTCATGCTTGGTTGTTCAGTCATGCGCTCACGGCCACCAGCTGGCCGTTCGGCAACTCATGCAAGCCATTCGGAACATCATGGCCTCACATAACCCCGAGTTGGGGGACCAAGTTCAGACACCGAGGAATACATACGCAGGATCCTGGAACTCTCGTCTCCTCATTTAAAACTCCCTCATATTGGCCATTCAGAATCATTTCTCATCAAAGTTGTTCAAGGTTTGGCGCTGAAAGTTCTGACTCATGAGAACCCCTTGCAGGGATACGATGCTCGAGTTCTCTGACAGGAACATGGAGGATTTTGCTAAAGGTGGCTGTCACGTTTTTGCCAAAGGTGGCTGTCTTGTGTTCTGGGGTGTAGCACGATCTTGCGCCCATCTGATGGCCAGGTCACATCGATGCAACCAAGCCTGTTGATGAGTTGCTTTCTAAGTGAGGGCTCCGTGTTTGCAGTGTTCCGTGACGGGGAGAGGCGGCCGGTGCGGCTTTGGGGTCCCTCGCCTGCATCCGACTCAGGTGGATGCTAGACAAGCTGGCGGAGAACATCAAGGCTGTCTCTGGCAACCTGATCCCTCTCTCCAGCTTTCAGCTCATTGTGCAGGGACATCAACATCTAAACGAACTGAAGCCAATAGCAAGGAGACGGCCCCACGAGTGAACGTCTGATTAGATCTAATCGAAAATGTCGACGAAATTGAGAACAGGCAGAGGACAAGCCGACTACAGGCATCCGAAGAGTCCACGAGAGCCTAGCGGTCCAGTTGTTTTGCGAATCTGTTTTCGATCCCTCTAAGCCCGTCGCTGAACGGTTCAGACACACTGTTCCGCAGATTTACTGCGCCCTTCTGGGATCGATTACGCAGCGGCCCCAAAGGGTTGCAGAGATCCCGGTAAGCCCAATTAGATTGTGCCCACTTGGAGCACCGAGAATCTAACCAAGTTGGGCCTGAGTGCCACAAGCAGGAGCGAAGACTGCATTGGAGTTTCCCGTCACATGTCCGATCAAGTTTCCAACAGGTCCAGTGATGATCTAGCTGTGTGTTATTGAACGTGTTGCTGGGGGCTGACATGAAGACCGCGCCGCTTTTCGGCCCGTGGAGCAGTTACTTCGCATCACAGCCCCTAGAAACTCAGCGAAGCCCATTTGTAACAGTACTGCCTCCCCACACTTCAGAAGGTCTCACCTGCACATACTGTGATATCTGCTACCATGCTGTGTGTCGCCAGGCGGGCCGCCAGTAATCCGAGTTGATCTTCAAAGCTCATCCCGTGTGAGAACTTGCTGGCAGGCCGGCCATGTTTCGAACCATCACGGCCCCCCAGCCATCCAGGCCGATGTGAGCAGCTTCAGAATTCGTTAAAGCAGTTCGTGGAGTTGAGAGAGCCTTGCAAAAGGCATCTTTTCTACCCTCCTGCCCGTTCTCTTAGCGCAGGCTGGCAGCTCAGGCTCCGATAGGCTTCAGGACGGTAGCCCGGTAGCTCGATTGTCGAGGGAGTGGCAGACTCCGCTCCGCAGACACGTGGCTCCAGCCCTGCCGAACATCGCCATGGCAGCTCCGACTCCCATGACCCTGGAGTCTCGTGTCGACGCTTGGCGGCATCAGTCTCGCAGCGATCACCCGCACACCAGGCGATTGTTTCGATTCCTGGAGAAGCAGGGGGTGGACAGACGTGTGCAGCACGGTTGCCTGCTGAGGGGTCCTTTCAGACCGACTCCGATGTGGACTGCGCAGGCCAACTCGGGAAGTTTGCTCTTCACATTCCGGCCGTCGCTTCGTTTCTCGCTTCTGCCTCACAAGGGCACAGTGTGAGCTCCCTCGACTCTTTGAAGCCGGGAGTGCTGAACCAGATGAAAGGCGTCGGCTTCGGAGCTTTCGAAAGGCGCAGATCTCAGAGTCGGACTGATAGGAATGGATTTCGACCGCCTCACAGAGATTCAGCAGCTGGCCCTGCTCACTCCTCACTTGGCTGCTGGGCTGCAAAATGCTGCAAAAAGAAGCCTCTTTCAGGAGCCTTTCTTTCTCAGGCGTTGCCCGTGTTCGGGATTTGTTTTGAGGTTTATTGGCAACTTATTGTCCGGTTCCCAATAGCTTGGGCAGTTCAGCGGCCGTTGGGGACTGACAGTTTCCATGTGGGCTCTTGTTTGGTGGCGGTTGCCACTGGGTTGCCTCGTTCCTCTGTTCCTCTTGAGACTGGGAGCCATTGAGATTCGACGCAACATGGCATGGTCGTCTTTCACAGTTGAAGAACTCAGTGCTGACATCCACATGCTGTTGACCCGTGGTCCACGTCGGTTCAGGTGCTCAAGGCACAGACACTTCGCAATCCTACGAAGCTTCTGCTGCTGATCCAGGCCAGGCAACGACAGACATCAATCGCGAAGGGGAGCACCAAGATGCAAGCTTCCTCCTGAATCTTCAGGGTTTCAAAAACGGAAGCGCGTGGTGCCCAGCCACCGTCCAATCCGATTGCTAATCGTACCTACAGATGTCTTAACGAGCAGAGCACCCAGCATGTCGAGAGATTGAAGACCCACTGAATGACTTGCAATTACCAGGCGCGGGGAGCTCATTTGGTGGATCTTGGCCTTTGCCCGATGGTCCCGCGCACCTTGTCAGAGCATCGAGTCCGCTGCAACTCCGAGCCACGTGAACAGTTTAATCAACGCCCCGCCCCTATTGGTCTTGCGCATGACGTATTAATTTTAAACGCCTCGCGTCGTCTGCCTCGGCCCGGCCGCAAACAAAGAGGTTCAACGAACTGCTGGTGCCTTGAAGGCGCCGTTGGCGGAGCAGACGAGGACCGGGGAAGGGGAGGAGATTGCGTACAAACAAGCAGAGTAGGCGCATCAACTTGCTGCCGCACAAAAGCGGAAGCAAGGCAGGGAGAGGTGGGGGGCCGGGGTGGGCGGGGGGGGGGAGGGGGCGACTAGTCCCTACTACAACCGAAAGCCCGATACTACGACCAGAAGCCCTGTACTGCAACTGGGCCTGGATTTGCATAAAACCCGAAACCACCATATTTCAACCAGCCAACAAGCTTACATTTTGCAATATGCTGCATGGTTTCCAGACCTTTAAGGAAACACATTCATTTTTAGAAACAAGTCAATTGCCGTAGGTACCGCTCTTCGCCCGGATGTTACGATGTACTAAAGCTTCATCATGAACCCGTTAATCATCAAAGCCTACACCACACCCAGAAACCCAAACCCCAACCTCAACTTTCCTCTAAGCCTAGCCATATGGAGATACGAATACGTGTTTAACTTGTAATAATGCAACAGGCGTAGCAAAGATACGTAAACAATTATGGTGTTAAATCAAATATTACTATTGATTTAAAATACTGTTTTAAATAGTACAAACCATGATATGATATGGCAAGTAGAATTCCAAAATGATAATCAGAATGATTGTATTAAGCAAATAAGCCATTTTCATGAAAATGATTGAGATTGATTAAGCAATGTTGATAAACTACAAATTAAAGTATTAAAGAAAAGGATAAAAACATGAAAGAAGTAAAGGCACATAAAAGTGATAAAATATTGTATCGTTTGTCTATCCAAATTTGTAATTACAGCTTGTTCTAATTAAAACATTATGAACAAAATGATATTACTAATCTTCTTCATCGTCAATCATGAATGCTTTGTCAAATCTTACGCAAAACATCTTGTTGATGTTTTTACTGATCGTATTTTGTATAGAAGAATGAATAAGGCGCATCATTCACCGCTTGTTGATACATATCCGACAATGTCTTCTTATCAACGAGGGCGCTATCTGTCATATTTCTAAGTTTGAAAATGTTAAAGGAACTCACATTCAGACGAATAATTGGAGCAGTAGAAGAAAACTTTTGTAGTGGTAAAATACAACTGACCGCTTGATGTCTCGCCCTCGTAATCAAGCATATGAGAATATCTAAAAAACTCTGGGTCGTCGCTGTGGTCGTCAATTACAATACATATACTGAATAAATATTTTTCTTTGTTTTTTACACTCAATGACTTTCTGTTGCCCCTCATATTTTTTGTAAGCCTGACGGGTTGAACCCTTCAAAATATACGTCTTCTTTTGTATCACCCACTTTCACTACTTCTTTCTTGACTTCGAAAAAAGCAGAGTTTCTATGAATTGAACGGAAGAATATGTATTTATTTATATATATGGTACCCCCCCCCCCATGTGCC
>CAJNDV010026158.1:25442-40397 GCA_905221635.1 Symbiodinium sp. CCMP2456 | reverse complement strand
TATATATATATAGAGAGAGATATAGAGAGAGAAACCCCACACACACACACATACATACATGTATAAACACCCATGAAAACTCCAGCCATTGCATGTGTATGTCATGTCTCGCACTCCAGTGGTCAGTTGCCTAGATGGTCTCCCTATTCTTGAATCTCACCGGATTTCTTTCTCACCTTTACATCGATTTTCCATCGCTTTTAGTCTGCGTGAACCGACCAGGAAAGGTCAGTCCTCACAGAATCTCGAAACATGCATATGTAAGAAATGTGAGATATCGGTTTAAAGACTTCGTATGGTCTCAGACTTCGCCGCCGCTGTGAAAGCAGTTGAAAAATCAGGTGTGCATTCTGAAATCGATCAGCACGTGCTGCCACTTCTGATAAAGTCGCACGAGGAACTGTGCCCGCACAATGGCGATGTCGCACAGCGTGTGGAGTTCTTTTCTTGCACAGTGCGGTGTGGCAGGTTTGGGGTTGGGCTACCCGGCAAAATTGAGCATGACGAGATTGCTGCAGCTTAGGAGTGCCAGTACTCCTGCGTCAGCTGCCACCTGCCGATTCTTCGTGAAGCTCACGTGACACCTGGCTTTACGAGGGTTGTTGGAAAACGTCAGACTTGAAACTGTCTGCCATCAGCCGCTGCGCCAGAGGAACTGCTGCAAAACGTGCAAGCTCTTCTGGCATCAGGATTGCGCGAAAGTTCCTTGGGTGAAGCTTAGGGGGTTTGACATCACCATCGCATGCAGGACGATTGAAGTTCAGAAACCATCAAGCACAACAAGCACAAGCTGGGGAGTGCAGGGTTCCGACGGTTGTCTGTCCGACGCTTCTGGGAAAGACTGGTTGCTATTTCAAGGCGAAGCAGCTATACACTGCGGCACGCAGGGCCTCTGCTGTCAAAGCCAAGAACAAGAAGGTTCGGCTCAGCATTGATCTCGGATTTGTATGTCTTGCGGTTTTCAAGGTGGGGGAAGTTCCGAGCTCATCTCTAATACTCTCATAGAGATTGATTGGGTCGTCAAAAGCAGGGCTACAGACTCTCGCCATCCTGTATCCCCAGGCATCGCCAGCGCCGCCCATGCCAGCACCGGCGCCGGAACCAGCCCGCAGCACGCGGAGTAGTGCAGTTTGGCAGCAAGCGACTCGATCGGTGCTTCAGGAGCGGTGTAAGCCTTGAGCCCGGTTGGACGCTTCTCTGCAAAATCTGAATCAGGCCGTGCTGCCCAGAGCCTCGACTGTGCAGCCTACAGGGGTGCCTGTTCCCAGCAAAGGCTGGAGTTCTTGTTTGGCCTCCCGAAGTTGCGATGTTTGCAGAAGCGCATCGCCGGATCGTGAGCTGCTTGCCAGTCTTCGCCTACGCACCGCTGGTGCGAACCGTCACCGTGCCCGGCACCAAAGTCGAGCTTCTTGGCATAGTGGAAAATCGTAGGAGATCTGCATGAGCCGAGACTTGAAAACCATGGAGCAGAGCCAAGAGCAAGCCAAAGGATTGGGGCGGCCACGCAGCGGACGCGGAAGGCTTACATCCCTCTCCAGGCTCAGCGCTCGGGAAGAATATGAGCGCACGGCAAAAAAGAATGCCGCAGCTGAAGCAGGGAAGAAAGGAAGTGAAGGAAGTGAGGAAAGGAGGACGGGAGGAAGGACGGCGCAGCAGGAAGGAAGGAAGCTGAAGGAAGCACAAAAGGAAGAAGGGAACAAGGAAAGTGTGTAAGGAAGAGCGAAGGGCCGGATGCCCATGGGAGAGCAGGGCCCTGAAGATCTGGACATTCCCTAAGTTCTGGGTTACCTTGGGTCGTTGAAACTCCGGAGCCTTCATGAGCTGTGCTGCCGTGCTATCCTTCAAGATCTGCGTTCTCAAGCTGATCATAAACCCAAATATTTAGGGATAGGGACACGCCTATTTGAGCCTAGGAACGGAATTGTCTCGGGTTTTCGCTGCTGCAAAGACCTACAAAACTTATTTTCGCACAGCTCGCGCAGACGAAAAGAGAGCATTGCATCGTCCTGGACAGCGAACGCTGGCCGATTGTTGAAACACGGCATGCATGATCTTGGTGCAGAGCATATTCCTCAACAGAGACGGCGGATGGACCTCAAGCAGTAAATCCCGAAAATTTTCCCAGGGCCTGAGACGATTTTCACACTGGAAGGAGTACCCAGCGCAGACGACAGAGTAGCCCAAAACCCAGAGCTTGCGAAGCTCAACAGCACCCAAGAATCAAGTTTACCAGTGAATTTGACGTCGCCATGGGTACGCTGGTCGGAAGTTATTAATTAGTAGTAGGAATCATTTACTATTCGGGAAAGCTTCATTTCATGAAAAATATGAGAGCAGATCATGGCAATGTTCACCTGAAAATCAATAGGTGCAGTGTGTTTCTTCACTTCCGCATGGAAACCTAAGACTTCGCCTGGAAATATAACGTCATGATGTAGTAAATTGGAGGAAACCTTGCAAGTTTTGCAGAAAATGAGCACAATTCAGTGCTGTTCATCGTTTCTGCGTGGAGGCCGAGTGTTTCCTTACGTTAGAGAACATTTCGGGGAAAGATAGGTAAATGTTCGGAAATCTTAAACCTCCCGCCGAAAACGCACAAATGTCAATGTTTTGTCTTTTCGAAGCCCTAAGACCTAAGATTCACCCTTTATTATTCGAGTGAAGATTGCAGAATAAGGGATAAACTTGCGAAAACCGTGCAATTCTCGCAGAAGATGAGCACAATTCTTTGTTGTTCATAGTTTCTGCGTGGAGGCTCGCGGACAAACCGATATAAACTTGAGCTTACCACAAGGACGGGGGGGGGGTGCCTTCTCCCTCCCCCCTCCCAAGTGTCCCCAGGGCCCCACCCGGGTCCCGGTCATGATGCGCGGCTTTCGGCGGGCTACCTATACCCCAACATTACGAAAAAAAACTCGAAATTAGGTGGGGTCGGCGGCACTGGCGGTCGCGCCTTTTGCTAAAGCAAAGCTAGCAAGCTATGGCTCGCCTGAGGCTCGGACTCACAAAACCCACGCGCACGGGGACCAAGCGCTGCCCGATTGAGCTGACGCCGCTGCCGCCGACCCCGGCAAGTGGCGACTGGCCAGCCCCATGTAGCTCGCTGCCCTGTGCCATACTGGCACATTTAAGCCACCCAAAGCATCTGAAAGCGGGAAGATACAGCTCTACAGCTCTCTGCAGCCGCGCAAACCCGCGACAAATAAGGGGTAGGTGGGGGGTAGGGAGGTAGGGGTAGGCGAGTAAGAGTCGGAGGACTCAGGGCAGGGGGGAGGGGGCCAAACGTCGAGGTCATAGACGCGTAATTTCCTGACTAGGGTAGTGGAGGAAGGCAAGGGGTGGAGGGTAGAGGAGGGTGGCACAAGGTTGGGCTAGGGGCGTGAAGGGCAGAGGGTTTTCGTCGTCCCCGCCATTTTTTCACTAAGTTTTTGTTTGCGGGGGGAGGGTGGTTGGGTAGGGTAGGAGGACGGTTAAAGCGCCAACAAGCGGCTTCCCCGGCACTCGCCCCCACAAGCGGGGTCGGCGGACTTTGGGGGAGAAGTATAGACAAGTAGGTAAATGTTGGCAAACTTCGGTGTTTTCGCACGGAATGTTAGCTTTTGGCCTATCTGTGTGGAAACCTAAGATTTCGCGCCGACACTTTAAGCATTTAGAATCAGAATCCTGGTTCCTATTGTGTTCTTTTTCTGCAATATACTGTGTACTTTTTCCTCAGATTGCATGTTTCCCTTTGATCGAATCTTCATTCCAGTTCGTGACGACTAATTAGTATTCAATGGCCCCTGTGGCTGCCCAGGCATGTAGAATAAAATGACGTTGGAAGAAGATACTGAGCCGTGTAGCGATACAAAAAGCGAGAAAGCAGGCAGCGATGAGCCAATGACCCGAAATGTGAGCTGAGCCGAGGCGTGGAACTTCCGCGTGCCACCCCGGAAGATTCAGACTGCGGCGCTAACCCGGTAGCTGGTCAAATTTGGTCCGATTATGTTTGTATCAGGATAATTTTGGATCGTGCCGGGTGTCCCACAGCAGTGCTGTCGTCATGGTCATGAAATGGCACAAAAGTACACATTTGTGCAAGGGCAGCACACAAGGTCTGCATGTGCCACAAAACATGAAGAGTCTGGTGCTTGGAGGGTGGTATCTGGCATGCTCTGTCAGGCCTTGTGTCGAGACATGATCACTTCATCCACTCCATAATTGCCTGTCTGCGGACTCGCAGTGGCAGCCAGGCCACCATTTCTGGGCCCACTCGCTTCTTTGACCTGTGCTCAAGGTTATCGGAACCGCCCCTCACGGCCACGGAGGCAAGGGAAGGAGGGATGAAGAGGGAGGGATAGCACACCGGGTGCGTTCAGCTATTGCAGCCAGCCTGGCGGCAAAAGGTCTTCTTTTTGCTCTGTTGCTTGCAGGAGCTCGTGGAGAACACCGAAGGCCTCCCTGGGCGGGTGGAGCGCCGCGCGGATCTGGCGACTCGCAAAGGAAGCGCATTCGCGGCAAGCTTCGGCCAAGCGGAGCGGCAGTCCGCTTTTCAGGGAGCCCATGCCCACGCAGTGCTTAACTCTCTCTGAGGATCGCCACGGCAAGCCGCCTGGACGAGAGAGACATCCCCTGGTTCCACTCCTCAAGCTTTGAGAAACATGCTGCATCCCATCTCGGGCAACAATTCTTCAGAGAAGGGCGTGCTTCGGATTTAGTCTGGTGGGCGGGCCTAGCTTTATCGCTGCAACTGAGAGCGTGTCAACGGGACTGAAACTAGATGTGTTACAACACCATGTCAACATATGAAGGGAGAAGCTCGAATTCTGCGACCCCACGATTTGCTACAATCGTCATCGAGCGCATTTTCAAAAATGCCAGCGCGGTTCGGCAAAACGTCCCGCATTGCCGTAATTACTGAGATACCGCGCAGCACTCCGACCAGTCTTCGACAGAGAGATTCAGGTGCGACCCGGTTTTCTCGGCAGTGATGCGAGAGTATTGCCACATGTCCGCTTTGGCATCCCAGCTGCGACAGCTGAGAAGATCTGGCTGGCAGTAGCGTCATAAGCCGACTCTTCCTCTGCTCTCTTCCGAGACTCTCATCCGTCGTCGACCCCCTCAAGCCTGGGAGCTGCAGCATCCCTTCGCTAAAGAGGTGGAGGAGGCTACTTGGCAAATCTTGGCAGTGTAAGCTCTGTTCTACTCTCCGGAGGTCATCCCACGGATTTCACCTCTCTTCCGTACCAATGCTGGCAGGACAAGGCCATCGCATCCGTGGCAACTCAAGGATCCAAGGGAAATGAGAGCAAAGGCTTTCAGCGCCTTCAAGAAGACTTTCTGAGGAGCGCAGAGAGTGCAGGGATGCCACGCATGGCTTCTTCAATATGCTGTGGATCTAGTATCACATCTGCTCTGTTGTGGAAGTTGTAAGTGCATGACATGGCACCGGCCGGCTTCAAACATGCCTCAGGACCCACGGGCACCAGATTAAGGTGCGGATCTGCCGTCCTGCTTTCCGCGAGTCTCCTTGTCTGCTGCAGCTTGGCCGTCCTGCTTAGCTTTGTGCTGCAGGAGCAACTCTCTTCGGTCTTCCAGGGACCGATCAGCATCAAGCACGCCGAGGCCGGAGACCGTTTGTACAGTGGATCCGTGGCTTTGAAGCACGAAGGTCGGCCGCCCAGCCCAGGAGCGCTTCATGGATGCCATGCCGCTCTACAGAACTGGACCTCACGGCACGAGTTCCGTGTGTAATCCTCAGAAAAGAGCCGTACCCGTTTGCCAGGTCCGAGGGCTATCCGCTGCTCCCAGCCTTCCACGGCTCGCAAGCCGAGCTCCTCGACAGACAATTCGCGGCAAAACGTGTCTGGCGTTCCCGCCCCCTCCCGGCATGGAATGTTCTGCTGGTAGGGGTGAGGGGGGGTGTGTGCGGGGAGGGATCTAGCTGTGGGGGCGTGCTGTTGGGGGCGGCCAGGGGTCACAGAGAGGGGCGGGATCGCAAGCCATAAACCCTATAATGAGGGCTCCCTAAGCCCTTATCGACTCGAAGCCTTATATCTTTTTAACCATAAGCCTCACCTAAAGCTAAACCCTAAATGCCAAAATCCCACAGCCACCCCACAGGGGGAAGAGGCGGCATCCTGGGCCATGGACTATGGGGTGGGGTGGGGGGGGTGGGCGCGGAGCGCCTGACCTTTTGTGCAAGCGGAAGCGGCACAGAGCAGTGCACCTCGGCAGAATCCCGTTGAAGAGTTGCGTTGTGCGAGAGTAGGGCTTCCAGGAAGCGAGCTTCTGCCATGATCGACATTCTAGAGCAATGATAGGCTTGCTGCTTGCTCAAGGCTCCGAGGGAGGCACAAGGGTTCGGAACCACGGCCAGGAACTATGCTTCGATCTGCTCACGTGGTTTGCTGATTCCCGGCCGTGACCTACCTGCAAAAAGGATGGTGCTTTCCGGGCTTGGGCAGGATCTCGCACTTCTTACGTGGAATCTCGTGTGTGTGGAGCAGCGTATGCGACTGGTGGCTGAGACGAAGAGCAGCTCAGCCTGGCTTGGGAGTTCGGCTGGCGTTACTGAGTGAAGCATCTTGCACTCGCATGACGTCGTCTTCGATACTCTAAACAAATCCTTGCGCTGCACGGTGCTGCACAATTCACAAGAACGATCAAGAACGTAGGAATGTCGCGTTGAGCGCTCTACGAGCCAGCATGGATTGCAGGATTCTTCTAGCCGAAGGACTCACTCAAAAGCGGAGCCGCATCATTTGCCCGAGGCGGCAACGAGTTAAAAGTTGTCAACGGCTCGGTGCACGGTCGCGGGATCTACACCGCCGACCTCCAGAATCCTAGGCTGGGGCTGAAGCTTCGAAAGAACCCCTTTTGATCAGTAGGCGAAGATTCAAGAACACGGTACTTGTCTGCACAGGCTGTCTGCTGGCTTCTGCACGGATCCCAAGATGCTTGTTTGCCAGAGACCCGGCAGGGAAAGCTGAAGGGACGGCATGAACTAGCAGGGCATGTTTGATGTCTCGAAACCACGCCACATGAAGTAAATGCAAAGCCAGGTGGCGTCCTAGACGATTCTCAACACCTCGCAGCGAGCAGGAACGGCCTTCGCAGTTGAATATCAGATTTTCTGCAACAATTTGATGTATCCAGTATCCAATTTGCGTTGTTGGCCCAGTCCTGTCCGGCGCAACCCGGACTGTAGAAAGAGAAGACCCGGGAAGCTCGTAAATTATGCATGCGCCCGGACTGTTATGAGTCAATCGATGCATGTGGCTGTTGTCAGCTTCTGTCGAGCACTACCAAGCTGAGTACAGTATGTGGATGGGCTATGGGCTTATCTTGCTGCCCGACCGAAGGTTCAACAGAACCTGTCATGAACTACATGATAGCCGCTATGTCATAGCCACAAAGCAGCAGACATCTGGATTTTTGCCTCCTCGCAGGACTCTCGGCAACCACCAGCTCAAAGCTGAGTCTCAGGCCATCAAGCTGCCTGACTTCAAGGAGACGTCTTCCTTTTCAGATTGTGCATGACCTCTTAATTCACTTGCCCCGCTTCGCGCTTTGAGCAGATCCTGCGCAGTTTGAATTGGTTCTCGGAGTGGCTCAGACGAAGCTCGCACAGCACTGGAAGATGCAACTGCAGATCTCGCTGACGGCCGGGCCACTTGAACACCCACCCACTTGCAAAAGTAACGATTATGAGCGATTCATCGCACGCAGAGCAGCTTTCAGCATCATTTCGCGCCGAACGGTTCGGACGATATACACCCTTCAAGCTCCGTTAAGATGCTGTTGCGGATGCTGTGGCAAGCGACGGGGAGGAGGTCAGACTGTGATGCAACCCCGCCCCAGCCACAGCCTGGTCGAGTACTTGAGGCTAGAGTCTAGGCCCGATGCAGCATGGAAGATGATGAAGATGCACACAGTTCCCAGCTTGCTGGCTCCAAGAGAGAGCCATCACCGCCCTCGGTGTTATCTGTGGTTAGAGTCAGAGCCAAACGGATTGGTTCAAAAGCTCTCACACGGCATAAAGCACCGAAAACGTACAGCTTCTTGCATGCACGGTCCCGTGGCCCAAGGCGACTGGGCATACGGCTCTTGAGGATAAGGTTGGAGGACGGAAGAGCTTTCAGGACGACGGTTTATCAAGCATAGCTGCAAAGCGGATGCGCCGAAAATCTCAACCCTCTCACCAACTGCTCATCACCAAGAAAAGACACAAAAGCACCAATGGAGCAGCATGCCGCAGCACATGTGAGATCCAGAGGGTCCTTGCAGAGCAGAGCCCAACAAAGGCACGTTGGAGACGCCATCGTGGTCTTTGATGAGAGACGGGTCGTTCCCCTGTTCCAGGCAGGGGGCAAGTATCTTGCTACTCCGGCCGTAGGCATGCGTAGGCACGCGAATCTTCATTCATCCAGGCTTCGTGTAATGCAGCAGCATGGGCTTAAGCACAGATCAAATGTTGATATGTGGCAATCCTCTTGTGCTCCAAGGCCTCGGGCAGTGCTTTCCAGCATCGCCACTGCTCAGCTCCGCTTCCGACGACCGTAGGCCACACAACGGTTTGAAGAGTTTTGAGGCTTTGGAGGTGCCGGCTTTGTGTGCACCAGGAAACGCGTTTCACCGTGCAGGTGCTCCAGGTTTACACTCGCCCACCCACCCAAACCCCACCCCACCGACAGCAAACTACGGTCTGCAGGTCCTTCCCAAGTGTTGGGCAACTGGGCCCCGAAGCGAGCGGCGGCAAGCTACAATCCGAACCAGGTCAGGCGTCAAGTTTCACCTGATCCTAAATCACAGGATGAGTCAGAGTTCCGAAGGTATGTAGGATCTGGCTCGCATTGGAAATGAGTTGCCCAGTCAGTATCCCACAGAGTCTTTTGCAGGACCTTATCCACAACGGCATCATCACTGCAGGCGCAAGATCATTGGGATCCAAGCGAGTTATGAAGCATGCTGTGTCATAGCATCACGGCTGAGTTATTGCAAGGCAGTGTATTCTGAACGTCTGTCGCTGGCCGATACCAGTGACCGGACAGGAACTGACAAGGTCTTCCATGTCCGCACACGTCGCGAGCTTAGCGGGAAGGCTTGTATTTCTTGCACGGGCTTGTGACATGAACATGGTTGATCTTGCCACTTCATCCAAGCCATAGAAGCGGCCTTGCATAGGTCCTGCAGCTGAGGCACCCTTTGTGAAGCCACTAGAAAAGACTTTCCACTTGTTTAGGTCAGATGGCATACTTGCCTCCGACGCCGCTGTCGTCCAGTAACTTCAGCTGCAGATATGCAGATAGAGAGCCTCATTGGTCTGGGGTGCACAGAAGAGTCCATAGCTGCGAAGTTGCGATGCAGGCGATGCGACCCAGAGGAAGCGCATCTACGAGCGCAAGGCCGCGGGCCGCGGATGTCTCCACCAGCATGACGTGACAGCCGTGCACGGTATGGGCCCAACATTTAGGTTTAGTTCGTGGTATCATTCGGACATGTTGCCACTCTGGGAAGCCCGACGGAGAGTTGGATCAGCAAACATGCTCGGTTGCCTGCCTGCAAGTCCTCCCTTGCAGTCAGGAAAACTAGCTGTGTGAAGCTTTCGGGACTTGTCGTTTGCCTATGCAAATAAAATCACGTTTGTGAAGCCACTAGACCACCAGATCAAAAACTTAGCGCATGTGGGTCCTTATCTGGTGTAGCAGCCCGCCCTCTCCCCATTTCCTCAAGACTTGTACATATGTGCTTACTTGGGCCATGTGCACATGTGCCCAATGCCGCTTCCCCTTTTGTGGCCCTCTTCTCCAGGTTTCCTGTACAATCCCAGCCCGACAGCAGCCGACCACAGAGCCGGATTGGGAAGCTAAACGCTCACATCGGGGTGATAGCCCTGAATCCTTGAACCTCAAAGTTCGGCCAAGTGCAAAGCTGTCAGGTGCGGAACCAGCGCATCAAGGTCCTCCGGGAGATGAAAGTGGAACAGGCAACGGTTTTGGCAGTGCATGCCCACAGCTCGGACGGATTTCGTGGTCGATGGGTTCCGAAACATTGCGGGGACCTGTGCCGCCGGTCTCTGTGCCATGTCGGCTTGTACGCAGCGCGCTTCTAAGGACGAAAGCCTTATTCTCGTAGTCCGAATGCTCGAGCGGCAAGTCAGCGCGAGCACGCCCAATGCAAAGGGCAGGTTTTTATCCAAAGCCGCCAGCTGTGCAAGCACACAAGAGGCACACGAGTCACTCTTCACCGTGGCGTGAATGTTCTTCGGAGCCAATCTTGTGGTTGCATGTATGTACACTTGGGGGATCGATGCGAGAGTCGGTCAGCGCACCCTTCCTGTTGAATCACTTTGTGCAGACGTCAGAGCAGGTACCATGTCCGGGGAGCATCAGACATATCGGACATGTTGCTGAAGTTTGCATGTCCGTGATAAACCTGAGGAGGCTCCCGGAATACTGGCCCTCCCCGGGCAAGTCCGGGCAAGAGTACGGAACAGGATACTGCACGAGCCCTCTATGCGAGACTTGATCCAAGCTAGGGCCGGACTGTTCTGATCTTTCTGAGATTCGGGGCTGGGATGGCTCGGGCTTTCTTCTGGAGTGCAGGCCGAGGCGAAGTGATGCCCGATGCAGAGCCCTGTGCAGTTGATGCCAAGCAATAGTTGCTAAACCCACTGTTGCAACCAACACCCCAGCACTACACAGTTGCAAAACATGAGAGTCTCTATGCGTGCAAAGCACGTGCTTCGCGTTTTTCCCGTGGCGCTGTTGCATCAGCGAGACGCAGCGCAGAAGCAGTCCCAGGCGAGTCGAAGTGATTAATTGCACAGCGGCTCCGGCAACATGAGTCCTTGCTGCGAGCCGTGAGTTTCTCTAAGACGTCTTAGGCTTGCACGGACGGTTTGGCATGTGGATATCCACAAGCGTGTAAAACATCAATGTGCAGCCTACATTCTTTATCTTTGCTGCTGTGGACATCTCGCCCAACCTCGGTTGGACTATGTAATGTACAGGCCGGCGACAGCATCCCAAAACAGCATGGAAGGTGCAAGGTGATTTTTTGATGTAATCGGAAGGGCGGATCATAGATGGGAGCCTTGAGCCTTGAGAACAAAGCTTTAGCAGTCAAAGGCCATGCAGAGCCACTTACTATTGAGTCCTGAGTAGAGAGTTCCAAGGTGCTTTCGCAACATGCTACATCCGCGCAGTTACACACCGGCCAGCCGACCCGATTGAGGATAATCTGCCAGTATCTGTCAATGGAGAGCAACAGGGTGAAGAGGTGTAACGGGAACGCACAGGAAGGAGACTGAACCAACCTGTTGAATCCCCAAGAGTTGCATGCAGTGCCACGCTGTGCCTTTGAGGCCCGAGATGTTGAAGGAGAAGGCCGGAAGCGGTGGCCCTTCTGGCGACACGGCCTCAGAGGAGAACAGGAAGCCCCTTGCTGTGCCAGCTTGCCCCATGCTTTTACTTTAGATCTCCAAAATTTACGACCCGGTGAGTGCTCAAGTGTAGATGCAGAAGGCTGCAGCTGTGACGGCTTTCTTGCAAGTTGAAGCGCTGGGGACTCAGAACCGGCATTGTGGAAGAGCTGTAGGCGGGAAAGAGGACGCTTCTCGGAACGTAGCTGTTTGTGCCGCTCAGGGATCCTCGACCCAAAATATGGCCAGATCTGAACAACCCCTCGTGGTGCTGAGCATGCCTCAAGCCGATAGAGTCACCGCAACGGTCTGGTAATTGTGTAGCGATCATTTGATGATCCGACATGCGTGTCAATACGCATAGCGTACCGCTCAGGCGGAAGGCCTTCAACCAAAAGCTCGAGATGGTTGAGTCTACTGGGCGCAAGCCCGAGTCCGAAGGTTGGCACTGTCAATGTTTGCACACCGCTGCAGCTGTCAAGTCATCGTCGCCTGTGGGTGGGGCCTGAAGCTGAGGGAGGGAGGGAGGGAGGGAGGGAGGGAGGGAGGGAGAGGAGACACTGCCGCAGCACTGTGCTCAAGGAAGGGCCCATCGCGTCTCAAGCCTAAGCTTAAGCACTTACAATCTACTCTCAAGGACCGTTCCAAGCCTTCCAAGTGAGCTTGACCTCCAGCAATGGATTTCGACGACCTCTAACCACTCTAACCACGCGTGCCTGCACCAACGAACAACTCCCCATTTCTCCAACCCAAATCCACAAACCACAAGTGTTTTCCCTGCGTCCAGAAATTCCAGCGGAGTAGAGAGCTAAACAGCTAAACCATCAAAAAGGCAAAGAGCTAGCCAGCTGTCCAGACTAGGGGCTGCATAGCGCACGTAAGCAAAAAGTCGCATGCGTGTAAGGCTTGCGCACCGAGTGCTAAAAAAAAAGGCAAGAGGAGTGCACTCAAGCCCCTGCTCCTGCTCCTGCTGCTGCTGTTACTACCCCTACACGACTGCGACTCCGACTACGACCGTGACGACGGACGGCCGCTGTTGCCACTGCTGGTACCCCATAATAAGGTAACTCTTCATGTAACCAGAAGCCATGAGACATTCACATGTTGAGTATCTCCGAACCCTTAAGCCGAAGGCCTCGACACTCGAGCTGGGATTCCCTTCCTGTGCGTCAGGGGGACTTTGCGTGCATCACTTGGTGCTTGGGCTTTTGCATCTGTGAACCTCGCCAACCCTGCAATCATGTTCCGGCTTTGTGGAAGTCTTTCCAGGCAAAGTAGGGTTAGGATCCAAGCTACGCATCCGGAGTGGTCACGTGGCAACGGTGGCCTCATGGCAGCACACACCAGCCCGGAGTCCGTTAATATCCCACAGCGCCGAAGATTCCGACTCCATGGCTCCGTGACAGGATGTGGGCTCAAAGCTTTTCGGGCTTTAGGGCTTTAAGCCCTTTAGGCTTCGCCACAGGGGTTCGGGAACCAACTTCACCAATGCGGACAGCAAAGTTTTTTTTTGCATGGGTTTAGGACCTAGAAATGCTCGGTGAAAGGCTTTCGCAAGCAGCCTGTTTAGGAAGCCATAAACCCAAATTGCATCAGCCTTTCATGGTCGAGGCTCCCCCCCACTTCGGGAGAACTGTTCCCTAACTCGTTCGCAACATCTCGAGCTCTATCTAGAAGTCGGAGGCCCTGTGTAAGCCCTTACATCCGAAATCTAACCCGTACACCCCAAGGCTTGGGGTTCAAGGGTTTTGTTCATCCTTGGGTCTGGCAGAAGTTTCGGCTCTTCGTGATGGGTGCTGTGCGCCGGCACGGAGGTTGACAGAGCTAGAGCCAAAAGCAGCTGCAGGAAAGGCTCCGGTTTAGGGTTCAGGGACGTAAGGCTGCTACTATAAGGGTTCAGGGTGTAGGGGATACCTCAAGGGCCACAGATAATCATCATGCCTGCAAACTGCCTGCCCCTTACCCCCCACTCATGCAGTGCATAACATCCTAAGCCTGTAAAGCCCTAAGCCCTAAGCCGTGCACCCCAAAGCTCTACACCTTGCACCCTGCAGCCCTAGATTCTCGAAGCCGTCTATAACTTTGCATTCGAGACCATGCAGTGGTATAGCACAGTATGGTCTAGCATAGTGTGGTATAGTGTAGTATAGTATCATAGTAAAGTTTGGACAACTTTGAAACCATGCAGAACAAGGAGTTCGGGCGTTCAGGGCTGTATAGTGCGTGGTTTCGGGTTCGACAACAATCGGCTAAGGGTGGAGATGAAAATCGGGCTTATCGCACAGCATCCAACACTTCGGCATTCAAAAGTGGAGCCTTCCTTCGCAACTCTAGATTCTAGACCCAGGGTGCGATGTAAGCTACAAGCCCTAAACCCTAAACCCTAAACCGCCCTAACAAACCCTGAAGGACAGTAGAGTTCGAAGCAGACTGGTTCAAGGCCCAGGTCTTCTGTGGCAGACGATGGCCTTGAAACCCTCAAGCTTGCTAAGAGTCGCCCATCGTCGGATTAATGTAGGGGCCTAAATGATTACAATACTCGTTTTTTTTTGGGGCGGGGGTGGGGGGGGCGGCTCCTTTTTGTGATTATAGCGTAATGGGCCCCAAAACCCTATTNNATTATTAAGGCCCCTATATTACAAGATTTAGTTTACTAGGGTCTTGAGCCCGGAATCTTAGACCTCAATTCGGCAAAACCCTCAGTGCCGAACATCTCTGCGCCATGAACCCCAAAGCCTATACCCGACATCCCCCAACATCCTTGGCCTTGAGCCCTTTCTATGAAGTGCGCCACGGCTGGCAGCTACGAGTTCGGGTGCAGGGGCTTCGGATCGTTGTCTCGGCATGTACAGGTTTCAGGGTTGAGGCCGGTTGGGGTTGAGGATTTAAGGCCTCAGCGCTGCAATCTTTCGGGTTTCATAAAAGCTTAGCATCACCGCTCCTGAAGGATGTGTGACAAACTGGGTGCCCTGCGCGAGGACGTCTCTGGCCCAGGATCCAAACCATGAGCCCTAGAAACTTTCGCTAGCCCCCAAGAATGAAATAGCCACAGCAGCGAAGGCACCGTTTATCATGCTCCAGAAGCACCTGGAGTACTCAAACATTCCCCCAAGCCGCCAGAATCCAGCTTCTTCTGTTTTCTCCTGGAGACGGCGAGTTTAGCTGCCCAAGCGCAGGACCTCTTCATCATTGCAAATCATCAGCTTTGTCTTTGGCCTGTCTTCGAGGTTCAGCCTCGTCACGGCGGCATACCACCGCCACGATCACCCCGACATGCACAAGAAGAGTAATATTGCAAGGTTGCTTGTTAAGACGAAGAAAAAGAAGATAGTATTTCATGGTTGCTTGCATTCCTCATCTGGGTTCGGAGCCGTGTTTGACGAATGGCAGCTCAGCCATCGGGCATTTCTGCAGGGGGTGCCGAGATTTGCAACAGCAACAACAACAACAACAACAACAACAACAACAACACCAACACCAACACCAACACCAACAGCAACACCACCAACAACAACAACAACAACAACAACAACAACAACAACAACAACAAC
>CAJNDV010026158.1:0-25342 GCA_905221635.1 Symbiodinium sp. CCMP2456 | reverse complement strand
CGCCTACTACTATTACTACTACTACTACTACTACTACTACTACTATTAACTGCTACTACTACTACTACTACTACTACTACTACTACTACTACTACTACTACTACTACTACTACTATTACTACTACTCCTACTCCTACTCCTACTCCTACTCCTACTCCTACTCCAACAACAACAACTACTACTACTACTTCTACTACTACTACTACTACTACTACTACTACTGCTACTTCTACTCAAGCACAGATCCAAAAGCAGCCAAAATCAGTTTCGTTTTACACAGGGTTCAGCGCGCAAGGGGTGCGGAAGGCCCGCAAGCGCGGGCGCGCACGCGCGCAAGGGGCACACCCCCACCTGGACCATTCCTACATTTGTGTGACAGTCCTTGGCAACATGGGCGCCAAACCAAGGCCATGGATTCCAGACTGGAAGCCCGCTCAAGTCCGTACCCCTAAGGCCTTAACTCGAATTCTGAACCGGAAGCCCACCCAAACAAAGCAGGCTCTGATTGGACACCCACCCAGGTTCCCTGTACCAAAGGCCTTAAACCGGGTTCTGGACTTGCTATAGTGGAAGAGAATCTCAGCAAACTCTAAGGACCTGAAGCGCGCCCAAGAGCAGGCTCAAGGGGCCGCGTGTAATCGTGCAAGGGACAGTTGGCTCAGCGGAAGCTGCGTCAATGTTAGCGTGAATGAATAAAGGCTTTGACCACGGACATGTTTTTTGGTGGGCACTCGTTCAAAAGCCTCGTGAATAGAACGGCAGGATTTAGTGTAGCGGGTTGCGGCTACAACTCAATCACCGAGATGCAAAGACATGCAAAGACTCTGCGTTTCTGGAGAAACACACTTTTGTGTTGCCCTTGCACTAAATTGTATTTGGTGATTTTCCAACTGGCGCTTTCGGCATGGAATTGCGGACGTCACAGTTTGTTGGGAAGAAATCGCCATGCCCCGAGCGTACAAGTTCAGTTCGCTTGGAGCTGGTAACTTGCCGACGTAGGTATCCTTACGCACCTTGTTTGCAAGAAATTCTCCGCAGTGCTCCGATCGCAAAATTGCCTGCGTAGACACAAGCAGCGGAGCTCCACTCGACCACCACTACAAGTCCGATCCAAATGCAATCTGCGAGCGGTCCACAACGCGCAAGCAAGAATGCGCAGGGCACTATGCCGAGAGTGCACCCGGTCCAAAGCAAACGATTGAAGACGCACAGGATTGCAGCAGGAGCAAGACTGCCTTTCGGAGGCGCAAACGGGCCGAACTGGCAAGACCGCGATGGCCAACAGCGGCAACCCTCCTAGAGAGCAAAAAGCACAGTGGATTGTCGTTAGAGCACGACTTCCGACTTCGGCAAGCGCCAACACTGTTAGCCGCGGGGTCATTGTGCCGCGACTTCAGAGCTCCAGTGGTTTGAAGCGAGCCTGGCTTGACCCCAAAATGCGCACGATTCCGGAAGTGGGAGAGTGCAAAGCTGCTGCATTTTGCAGTGCAAGCATCTGATGGGGGCTATCATACGGTCGGTCTCAGTAAGCAAGCGATTCCATAAGTTGCCTCGCATTCGCCTTGATTCGCCTGGCTGGTGCTGAGGCCAGGATTGACGGCAATGGTCACACGACAGGTGCTACTGATGCAGTCGGGGCCTTGGGTTCCTTCCTGCATTGATTGCCTTCCGGGCATAAGATGACGCGTGAAAGTTCGGATTGACCACTGCGTGCCACTGTTACGCATGCCAGCTTGGCAGCCAGGCTGGACCAATTTTGGCAGCAGCACCTGAAGAACATGGACTTCATGAAGTCAAGGGCCCGGTCTTGCCGAGCCCTGACGAAGTCCCAGAGAAACGACACTCTAAACCTAAATGCGTCTTCGAATCATCAAGCAGAAGCAGAACACCCGCCGCTGTCCATTTTTAGTTTTTCGCTCGCATCTGGAAGCTAAAGCGTGTTCGCCTCGCATCGCATGCGCCAGGACGGGCGTGACATTACGCGCCTACGGCTGCGCCCCTGGGGGAAGAGAAGAATTGATGAAAGTCGGCAAACAACAGGAAGTTTGAAACCGGATAGGACCATCAGGCCTTCGGTGAATGTGTGGCGTGAAGGTGCGAAGTTGCACTTGAGCTCCGCCGCTGTCTGAGGTCAAAAGAACCCGCTCACCGAGTACAAGCTCGAGGTGAGCAGCCCAAAACAACACCCAAGGAGGAGGAACTCGGTGGAGGCAGAAGGTGCTGAAGGCAGGCAGAAGGCCATGGCGTCGCCAGAGCCAGAGGTGTCCTGAGATGTTTCACTAAGCCTAAGCCGCTTGCCGGCTCGAAAGCCTGCTCCTGACGGCTGCAATCGCTGCAGGGCTACCAGGTCTTCCTCAAGATGATGTCGAAGATCAGGCAGGCTTCTCGTCATTGCTCGCCTGACTTTCCCCTTGCACTTCGAAGCAAGCTGGAAAGACAAGATGTGCCTTCCTTTCCTTCTGTATTACCCTTTGAGCCCCGTACTTGCTCTTTGCTCATCGATCCCTTCTGCACAGGAGGAACGCCTTGTACAACATCTTCCTATTCCAGCCCAGGAAGCTGCCCCTCGGAGAAACAGTAACTCATCACGTGGCCAGCAGCGCTTCTTGCTCCAGCACTGATGAAGCCGCAGCTCCGGCAGCGGTCGGCGCACTCAAAAACACTGGATGTGGTCAATGCCAAGATCCGGGCTTTGGGGTTCCTCTTAGGAGGTGTTGCTTTGGCGGGTCTGGCAAATTCCTTCCAGAGAGTTTTGTGGAACCCTGCTCGATCTGAGCATCAGCGTGAATAGGGTCATTGATCTAAAGGTCCTTGTGGCTGTATTTATACGATCACTGGACATAATATACCATCGCGAAAGTTCCGCGATGGGTCTGCTAAAGAAAAGTATTATTTGCCCTCCATTGCTACTGCTACTACTACTACTACTACTACTACTACTGCCACTACAACAGCCATTGCTACTTACTACCAGTATAAGTACGAGTACCAGTAACTGCACTAATACTTCTTCTACTTGTATTTGTACTAGCGCTTGTACTATCTTGTTCTTTTGAGGGTATTCGTCTCCTCGAGAGTGCTGTGTTTCTTGTCCTTCGTTGGAAGCATTGTTGCTCCGTTCTCTTCTGGACTTTCGGTTTGAGGCTGTTTAGCACGACATTTCTGTTTCAGACGAATCACGCAGCAGGCTCCAGGCAGATGCCAAAATGCGGTATGGCTAGTGCGTGTAGCGCGAAAGATCCGTTAAAGTTCAGCGAAAGTCGTGTGAAAGTCGAGGTTGCCATATCAAGGCAAACGGCCCATTGCTATTTCTACGGCTACTACTGGGCACATACCACGACTAGCGACTAGCACTAGCAGTTACAGTAGCACTAGCACTAGTACTACAGCGGGGAGCATGGACTTTGGGCACGTTTCATGCCTCAACCTAGGCCCACACCTTACACGCCGAACGTTGAACCCTAAACCCTAGTATCTAAAACGCACCAAAACGCCTATACTAGAACCCTGAAAGAGTCTTATAGAGCCTGCACAGAGCCCTCATAGAACTCTGGAATATATATATATATATATACATACTTGAATATGTGTCCGCGAAGGGCGCGCGAAAGTCAGGGCGAAAGTTACGCTAGAGAAAGTTTTATTTTCGTGAAGAAGCCCAATTCGGGGATATGTTAATTTAGATCAACGCCCATATGCGCGAATGAACTCGTCAGACAGGTAGAGAAGCTGGGCCAGGCAGGAAGGAAAAAGACACAAGGCAGTGGTCTGCATAGCAAGCTAGCGAGACGGTGCGAACCTTAAGCGGCCCGTGACAAAAAAAACTGACAGGTGTCTGGCTGGTGCTAGTCATTACAACGTGTACACACATGTCATCATATTCGGCCGTTCCGTTCAGCAATGGGAACAAAACTTTTCGGCACTGGCGAAGACTTGTTTGGCAGCTCAGCTTCCTCCACCGGGATGTATTGTAGCCGAAACGAATAGCAGATAGTCTGAAGAAGCTGAACCAAATGGCACTTAGCAAGATGTCCAAGACATCGACACACGGGCGACAGCTTCCTAAATTTGCGCCCTTCTGTGCTAAGGACGCCCATGACTCGTGACCGTGTGAAGGCTGGCTGCGGTGCGGACTCTTCTCGGCCCTCTTGCGTCGCGAAGATTGATGGGGACGGTGGCTTTGTCTTGATTGGCAAACGGCCTCCTGCACTGCAGTCGATGATCCCGAACCGTGAGACACGTCGAAAGCAAATGCTGGGGTCTTACCGCTGTTGGTGGTATGTGATCTAAGTCGAAGCATGAAACATAGGTTATGCAGACAGTGGTATGGCCGCGTGAGCTGTTGTGCTTGGAGCTCTTCGTTCCGCATTCCACCGCGCGCCCCATTTCGCGTCAGACTGAAAAGTTCTTTGCCGGGAAGCTGTGGCAAGTGTGACATGTGCTGTATGAGCCCATGGGACCCCTTCTGGATACGGACTGTTGCCCGAGGGAGGAGTTCAAGAAGACGGATGCATACCAGTTGGAGAAGGAAGCTCGAGGCATCCGCCACAAGCCATCGTCCTGAGCGCCTCGAGCATCAAACCCTAGGATGCGAAAATTCACATTGACTGTCACATAAGACCAGGCCTTGTCCAAGAGAAGGGCGCCGCGGCGCGCAGCATGAATCTGGCCAGGCTGGTTGCACGGAACCAGTCTCGGTGCGGTCGTCAAGAGCATCAAGTAGATGGAGAGAGCCGACATCAAGCGACTCCGGCAGGCTTTCGCTGAACATTCGCCAAGTTCTCGAAGCCCGGGAAGGCACGGGGGGCTCTTGCAGCACACGGTTTTTTTGGAATGGGAGAGAGCCCTTCCAGGCTTGGGTGAGCTCGCCTTGGCATCTTTCTCCGAGCTGAAGGAGCGCTTTTGTCGCTTTGGATGCCTCATGAGGCCTCTTTAGGAGAGCGCAGATCGCAGCTGCGAGTTCGAGGTTCATTCGCAGGCAAGAGACTTCGCCCAACTGGGATACAGGTCGATCATTGGCATTCGCACTTTCCCTTGAGTTCCTGCCTCTCTTCGCTTGGATATGATGGGTGTTCAGTGGCTGAGTCAATAAGATGGCTCCACCGCTTGGCTGGCCTTGCCAACGCCACGATCGACACAGTCTTTCCTATTCTGCGACGTCCCGAAGCTGCGATAACTCAGTCAGAAACCTGCCAACTATGCTCAAGTCGCAGGAAACCTTCGCACGTGCCGGCCTGCTCATGCTCGGAGATCAGCTCATGTGGGCGCAGGCAAGACGTTCTGATTTGTGGGAGTGGGAGAGAGAGCGAAAGATCGCAGGCTTGCAGCGAGTTTGAGCTGCTCGAGGACGCAAGAGCCTCAGTCGGCCGGCGTCAGCGGCCAATAGTTCTCGCCGCAACTGCCGCTGAGGAGCTCGAGGGTGAAATTTACATCGGCCTCGTTGGTCCGAGACTTGAGAACGCGCCTTTGCTGCCTGGGCCTCCTGTCTCGCTCCGACGGAGGCCGCGCTGAGCCGCAGAAGGCCCAGGCACCCGCAGCGCCGAACGCACAGAGCGCAGAGGCGTGGAGCCCTGGAGAGAAGCTGACAGCTCGACCTGTGCTGTGCCTTTCAAGCAGGAGATGGAGCTCTTCGAGGAGAGACAGCGTGAGGCGCAATTTTGGGGAGTAGCTGAAGTTTTCCTGAAGTTTTGTTTGAGAGGCTCAGAAGCTCTTCGAGGGCGCGCAACAAGATCCGAACTTCATGCAGAGCCCGGGCCTCGAAACCTCTTGGAGTTGCAGCTTCGGGCTCTCGGGGATTCTCTTCCGGGCCCTCGGACCTTTTCGTTCGCCTTCTTTATTGGTGGAAAAAAAGACGCCTCCGCGCTCAGCTCTGGCGGCCTTCTCCGACCGGCCTGAGCTCTTCCTGAAAGAGCTGAAGGCGCCCTCGAACGGCAGAGGTAAAGTTAAATTCAAATTCAGAAAAGGCAGCAGCTTTCTTACAGGCTTTAGGCTTGGCTCTTGGCGGAAAGCCTTCGCTGCCAGGCTGCCTCTCAAGAACAAGGCAGGATGTACTGAGCAGTTTCGAGCAAATTTACCCGCCTGGCTCGGCCATCAAATTGTGGGTTTTGTCTTGTTCCAGCAGAGATCTCCTAAGCAATCAGCAGGTAGCAGACCTTTCTAGCGAGTTTCTGGGCACCTGCACTTCCAAGGAGGTTGCACTGAAAGGTGTGCAGAGAAGCCGGACCATCCAGGGACCCCAGGATGCAAGGAGTATGCTACAATCTGACGGGCGAAGGACAGATACGTGCGCAAACGTCGCAGTCCTGAGAAGCAGGAAAGATCGAGACACTAGTCGGATACGATCAGCTTGTCTCAATTCGTCCAATGTAGTTTCGGGGACTCGTCGTGCATCCATGTTTTTGTCCAACCGTTGTTCCTTCGAAGTTTTGGGGGCATGAGCTTGGAACAGAAATGTGCGTCTCTCGACGTGCCAGGCTGGACCCGGGAAGACGTGCAGAAGATGAAGGCTGGGTCCAAACAGTCGCGCAAGCAGTTGATCGGATTGCCTTGGCTCCCCTCCCCCCTCCATCGCGACCGCCCCCGGCGGGAGGAGACCTATGCCATGATGGGAATCAACGTCGAGATCATGCTTGGGCCTCAAACTGCGCAAGGCCAAAAGGTACCGGAGGTGATGTCCGGTGAATCTCGGCTAAGGCTCCAGGAGATGAAGGCTTCGGCCGAGCAGCTGCCACCAGCTCCGCGGCAAAGACAGTATGCTTCTGTTTCCGTCTTGAAAACCGGAAAGCTTGAGATTTCGTGGCTTGAAGTTAAACCCGGGCTAGCCCAGGGAGAAATGGCAATGGGGTAACTGTATGGGAAAGGGCGGTCAAGATTAGCAGATTGAACTGGGGCTCAGCACTCGCCGAAGCTCGAGTGGTGCACTGAGTGGAGCGCAAACTTCGGTCTTGTTCTCGCCTCTCAGGCTCAGAGAGAGCTTATCGACTACATGCAGTCTCCCCGGCAAGTTGAACGCTTGGGTCGGTGGCTTGTGGCAGCGGCCGACTAGGGACGACCCGCGTCAATCCTGGAACCATTTCGGCCAGGCAGCTTCTGCAGGACCCAGATGCCGTTCTGGCCGCTGCAAAGCAGGAGGCCGGCTTTGCAAAGCCATAGCAGAGCAATGCAAACCTTTTCCTGACAGAATTCACCAAACCCGGTCTGCTTGTGCCCACATCCATGAAGCATGTGCTATCACTCACGCCCGCACCGGTTTTGTCTTTAAGGCCGAAGTGGCATCTGAGGAGAAGGTGGACGCGTGAAGCGTGTCGAAAACAGCTGTTGAGGCTTTCCACGGATGGATTTCAGCGCCTCACCTGCAACTTCACGTAGGTAAACATGGGGGAGACGATCCGTATGCCTGCTTGCAGCCGTTCCAAGCCCGGAAAATCACCACAGCCCTGCGACAGTACCTGCAGGACCTGGCATAAATATCATCCACTGCTTAAGTCTCTCGCGGCGTGACAGGATTTCGCTCGAAGAGATGCTCGACGCTGATGCGCAGTTACGCAATGCCTTAGCTTGCAAAGCTCAGCTGGCGCCTTGCCATGGAAGCTGTTCGGCGGGCAGCCGCCCAGATTTGCCGCAGGCCGTGAGAGCGGGTGCGGGCTAACGATGGCATCAATACTTCAAGCATTGCAAAGGGAAAGGGGGAGGAGGTTCCCTTGAAGACAATCCGTCACGTTGCGTGAGCCCATCGCACCCTCGGCTTTCACTGTCCCACAGATGCAGTCTCTGTTCGGCCAGCATGACCGATTAGTTGTTGGGATGTTGTCGTGCGTAGCGAGCATTTGCAACGCACAGCCCAGCACGACATCCACTTTGGACGTTTGTGTTCGCGGAGTCTTTTGGCTTGAGATGACCGCTGTAGGCTAGGCTAGGTAGCGCCATGCCAGGGCCCTGGTTCGTTTCCCGGGAGGACCAGGGCGCATGGAGAGCCTAGAAGCCATGTGAGGAGACTACCTGGAACTTAGGCTCCTCGACAATGAGTGGCACACACAGGGTATGGCCCTAGTGCGGGTCGAGGAGCGCGAAGACCAAACAAGTTACAGGGTGTGGTTCAAGGCCACCATAATGGCGGTCTCGCAAGGCTACCTCCAGTGGTGGCTGGACGACGGCGAAGGCTCTGCGAAGAGGTACTTGGCCTCTCGGAAGGGCATCCCGAGGTGTGAGGAGCATCCCCTTGAAGGAGCTGGGAAGCTGACTCGAGCACGTGCCCAACACCCACGCCGGGGAGCGCAGTGGCCCGTCTGCTGGACGAAAAGCCCACCTAGCAACACGTCATCGACTGGGCCTCTCCTCGTACATTCGCTTTGCGCCCTCAACCTCCAGCTACGGGTGGATCAGTCCTGTCTGCTGTCCCCGCCGGTGCAGCTCTTTGGCGGAGGTGAGCCACCTGCTGCGAGGAGCTTTCGTTCCCCACCAACCTCTGCGATGCTTTTGCCTTCGCAATCAAGAGGGACATTGAGATTGAGGAGGTGTGCCCGCTCATTCCGGGCAAGCTCACAGATCCCACGTTGGAGTGGCAGCTTCTGGCCCAGCTCAGAGGTGCCACCGCGAGCCTTCGCCCACCCGCTGCGGCCTTGAAACATCTCCGCAAGATGCTTTGCCGAGGCCACTATCGCGGCACAAAGCTGCGACTGATGGCCCGCAAACCTGAGGCTGCTGCCGTACCCGCACACCCTGGAGGTGACGTAACACCTCGTCCTTCTCGTGGCAGAATGAGGGCAGCATCTCCACCCTTGAGATGCTCGCAAGGCGCCGTGCGCGGCAGCAGGGGACCCAAGGAACCAAGTTTTTCCATGTCCTGGACTCAAGTGGTGTACCATATCCTGGCGAAAGGAAGGGGCCCAGCAAGAGGCTCAGTTCAGCTTTGTGCCCAGCTGCAAACGCTGGCCCTCTGGACCATATCGGCATGGAACTTTGCCGATACGGCTTCCACGGATTCGCTCCTCACCATAGCCCCTAAGCTGCACTTGTGCTTCCAGGGGCTGAACTTGCACCAATCCCAGGAAACTACCAACGAGCCTCACTTTGCTTTTTCACTTTTCTTGACAGGGAAGGCCTTCGCATGCCCACCTCTGTCAAAGAGCTTGATCTTGCTTTTGGCGAGTTCACGAATGAATCCTTCCAAGAAGAAAACTCGTCAGGGCATGCTGGTGCCGCTGTTTCGGCACGAAAAAGGTTTCTCCCCCGACTGCGGTCGAGAGTATACAACCCAGCTTTACTCCAACTGGATCAAAGTCGAAAAACCTGGTGGTGCCACCCCTTTGCTTGGTCCCTTGTGCGAGCCATGTTGGGCTTGGCTTTTCCCACGGGTCAGTGGCGACTCGCCATTGCCCCCCTCCTGCAATTCCTCTTCTTTTGGAGTGCGCCTGACATTTACGGGCTGCGGTCCAGGGAGGTGCCTGCTTCAACAGCGGACATGTTGTGGTGGCACTGCCACACACGAAAACGAGTCGAGGCGGGGTTCAAAGTGCTTCATTCTTTGACCCCCTTCTTGTGCCAGCATCTGCCTCCATTCCTGGCATCGTGAGTCCCGGATGCCCCAAATAGTCGACTCGTCTATGCAAGATTTTCGGGCACGATTCCAGAAGCTTGTCGTCTTCTTGGGCCTGGAAGAGGGGCTGTGTTTCCCTTGTGGCGTTAGGCGAGGGGGTGCCGCCTTTCATTGGCAAACCTCCCAAAACTTTGAAGCGACAATGCTCATGGGAAGGCACACCGGAAAACCTGCCGCATCTGCCTGGATGAAGCCCGCGCAGTGCTGAGCAACAAATCGTTGTTTCCTCCCTCCCACGCCTCCCTTTCTTTGTGCAGTAATGCAGCCATTTCATGCACACAGCGCGGAACAAAGCATAGCGCTTCGCGAAGAAGGCAACCGCTCCATCGGTTTTCAAATTGGGGTGCACTTTTAGATTGGGGGTCGCACGGGGGGAGTTTCACTCGTGACCTTCCACCCGCGGCTGAGTCAAGGTCCTTTCCGTTGCTGGGAGCTCCCCGGACTCTGGGGCCCCCCAGCTTTACACCCGTGCTGTGGTCCACGTGCTGATGCAGACCGCTGCCTCGGTCAAACACGAGGGCATTCGTGGTTCTATGAGTACAAAGCATCTCTTATGTTTCCGGAGCACTGTATAATCGGGAAATTGGGTTTTTAGCTGAACAGACAACAGTCGAAAGCAACTGCAAACGATGCCTTGCCAGGTTGCCTGGCATCTATGGCCTCGCAGGCTTTATGGTCTGCTGTGTGTGGCCTTGCAGGCCATGCACTTCTGAAAATCCGCTTCAGCCTACCTGGTGGACCGACACGACGTCACGAAGCGACTGCTTTTCAAAACGTCATTAGTCACTCGTCATACCCAAACCTCGTTGGCCGCAGGGCCTGGATGACCCGGGAGCCGCGCCGGGCACTGATGGGCACCCGGCAGGCCATGCCTTGGCAATGCTTAGGGAGTTCATCTTTTTTTCTTACAGTCGGGATCCGAAACCATGCCGCACGGAGCGCCCAGTTCAATCGAGCTGGAACATGAGGTGTTGCTCTTGGGGCTCGATGGCGTTGGGAAGTCAGCCACAAGGCCTAAGTTCATGCAATGCTGTCGAATCCGAGGAAATTGAGATCAGGGAGCCGCATTCCGTCTTGTTGACTTTTGTGCCGAGTTCTGGATAAGTTCAATCCTCTCAGCATTTCTTTGCCAGCAATCGACCCTGCCTGCACTTGTTGCCCATCTTAGCGCTTGAGCCGAGGCTTTCCTCTGGCTCTGCGAAAACCGGAACAGCCAGCGGCTTCCGGCCTGACTCTCGGCCTTCTCGGAGTGCACACGAAGCGAAGTTGAGAGCGCTCGTGACAGGCTGAGAGGCTGGTGCCGACCATGGGAGTGCAGAAACTGACCAGAGCTGAGGCCGTCTGCTCAGCTCATCCTACGGAATCTTACCCTTCCTTGAGGGTCTCGTGATCTCTTGGTTTTGAGCAACTCAGTAGCCAGTAGCCATCGCGGATTCCCTTCGAATGTACAGACTTGCAATTCGATGAATCAGGTGGCTGCAGGCAATTGTCGAAAGTCACAGAAGTCTGCGCTTTCCACCGTGAGCCTTCCTCCTCCAGACTGACTCCAGACTCACACGACCAAAAAAAAGCAAGCTGGGCACTATCAACTCTTGGAGCATCGTGGAATCGCAAACTCGCGGCGTCGGCTTTGCAAACGAAGCGCTATTTCCTTGGCTGCCGGTCTCCTGCAGGTCCCGTGCAAGCAGGGGTTCGTCAATCTGGACCTTACTGAGGCCGCCCCTCGCACCTGAAAGCATTGCACGAGAGCTAGCAGATAGCACCCACCACACTCAAGCAGGCCAACTCGATGGATGGAATCGCAATGTCCTGACTCGTGAGCTGCATACGGATTTGAGCACCATGGAGAAGTCTGCAGTTGATCCGTGTCAATTTGCAATGACAAGTCTGCCAATTCATCCCTACCAACCTCTCGTGACCTCAATCTGCGGCGAGACGGCACTAGTCTTTGCCTTTCCAATCCCGAATTGTGACAGATCGGTGGCAACATGCGGCTGCGGGAATATTGGCAGCACTACCTGCACCTCAGCGTCGTTCGGAGAGTCATAGATTCACCCAGACTCCCTTTGGATACTTCGAAGAGGGCGCCAGAAGCTAGGCGACCGTCGCTTAGTTTGGTCGTCTTCTTTGTGGATGCCCGCGTGGAGGAGTGGGAATGGAACGGCGGGTAGTCGATCGCATTTCCCTAGGAAGCTTGTATAAGCTTGTGCAGCTGCGCGAAGAGGACGCTTTGGATGCTTTGGGCCGCCTGGCTGGATCTCTGCGGCACAGAGCCGAGTCGACAGAGTCGAAGACAGAGTGAGAGACTTGTGTGGATCTGGCTGTGACACGCCACGCCTTTCATGTCAAGATCTCGAACCCAAGGCGGATGGCCCCGGGGGCTTCACTCGTGATCGTGTCAGTGAAGAGTAACGTCGAGGCTCATGTGGATTTGGCCCTGCTTCTACATGTCGAGTTCATGCTGCGCTTAAGATACCACCGTCATAGACTTGAACTCAGGATAAACAGGATGCAAGAAAGCAAGTGAGTCAGACTTAGATGAAATCTATCATTCAATCATCCGAGATTTCGATAAGATTAGCTAGGTTCTGTTCAATGTTGCATGCTACGACATGGCTTCAGTCGCGACACATAGCGCATTGGACTCGGTCTCGGTCTACAAGTCGGGCTGCAGCCCACTTTTCAGGGCATCCTGCCGCAGGTTCTCAGGGTTTCCATCGCAGCCCTACGTGCAAGATATCCTGAGCTCCCAGAGGCGACGCAGTGCAAAAAGATGCATGTTCGATGATGTGTGTTGGAGGGCCTTGCGGAATGCAGACCAGCCGTAGCCACGACAAAACTCACAAGGAAAGGCAAGAAACTCGCCTCTGAAGCTCACTGTTGCAAGGCTCGCCTCGCCACTTCTGGATTGCACTTGGAGGACGGCGCTCGTCCACATGCCAATGCCTTGCTGCAGGACCTCGGGCTATTTGCTCACTGTGCTTTTCATGTAGATCTCCAATGCCGCCATGTTTTTTCCACCAGAAACCGCAACTTCGGAAGCTCTGCAGCAAGGGCAAACGGTGCAGCTTGGCACAGGAGATCGCCGACATTGTCACAGCTGGCGGATGAGGAAAAAAGGGTTGCGAAATCAATGCACACTCATGTGACTCATGTGCATAGGCAGCATCGCTGAGAGGGTGTTGAAATGTCTCTGGTTCCACACGACCTACCGAATCTACCGAACTGAGCGCGTGCCTGCCTACCTAGCTACACAAGCATGCCCTTGCGTGCACACCTTCATATACATAGTTACTTGCATACAGATGCCGTTGCACATGCAAACCGAACCTACGCAGGTGCTGCCACGCATGCTTTCCGGGCATGCGTGCTTGGCTTCGAAATTGCAACCCATTCAAATCGTGCACTATTGTTCATCCTTTCATTCACTGGCGTGCTGACTCAATCAAATCGTCCATGCATGCATCGTCAGCCCATTAGCAACACTTACCTTGGATCCAAGCGAAAATTGAAAGCTTTCGGCCCTAGTCAGTGCGCCGACCCTGTGGGCGATCGATCCGGTACTGTCGCAGTTGGAATCTGCAAGGAAGGCCCAGGGACGGAAAGCTCGGTTTGCGTGTTTTTGGTTGTCTTTGACGCTGAGTTGCCCGTGCGTGTCAAATTCTAGAGAGCTTTCATCAGCTTCCATGGTCACCCCAATATGGCCTTAGTTAGCCTTGTCTCTGAGCGACGCAGACTCATCGACTTGCCACCTCCCTCTGCAGCGAGAAGTGCAAACATAAGCGCCGTGACCGAAATCCTTGCCCAGCGCTGTTTGACTGTTCGGCTCCTGAGACAGTGAGGATCATGTCAAGATGCTCTCACAATGTCACAACATGAATGTCGCAAGCACAACGCTCAGCACAGCAAACCCGGCGAGCTGTTTTTGAGGACACAAGGACGTGGATAAGAGACAGCTGTGCTGAACTTGTCAATGAGGCAGTCCTTTCACAGGGCCTAGCCTGGATTCTCTGAGGTGGCCAGGTTGGATACCGACATGTCCACGATCCGGGAGTGTCCAAATTCTCAACAGTGGGTTGTGCGTTTAGTGCAGAAGGTCTTCCCGGTTGTAAGTTGATCTTTGCCTGCTGTTCCTGCCGAGCTTTGCTTCCGGTTCAAGAGCATGGCCGGCGCGTTCATGCAATATCGACGTGCCCCTTACCTGGACTGAATTGTACATAGTGGTACCATAGTGGCTGAGCTGAGGCGTGCAGACTGCAGGGTAGATGTACGCAATCCAGTCTGCCTACTCCGTGCTGCAATGCATCAACGTCCCGACTTAGCACAGCTGCGACCTTCGCGGTGATGGAAGCTTCGACGTTGCAGGCCCAATGTGTCCTCAACATTCGCAAGTTCTTAGATGCTTTGTGCTGGAAGTCTCTAGGCAAAGCGCTTGGAACTTGCCATTGGAAGCGCCCCGTGCCACTCCACTCACATTGACCTGCACATCACGTGAGTAGCATCAAGAGTTCGTAATATCCATTCAATCAGGCGCGGGTGCTGGAGAAACTCCAGGCCACAGGACAACCAACCGCGAGAGGCCTCAGCTTGCATGTGTAAACATTTTCCGAAGCCACAGCACACTCGCAATGTTCCGCATTTAGAAATCCGGATGATTAGGAATGACAGATGCCAACCTCTTTTTCCACCGATGTCGCGGTACAAGAAAATGAATGCAATTCGAGTCTGCAGAGATATTATGTTTGAAGTGCTGCACCGGTCTGGAGGGTCCGCTTCCAGCCGATTGCCCACACAGACGGTTTCAAACCGGAGGAGACAGGCCACGCTGTCATGCGTTTCCGGAGGACTCCAGTTTTTTGTTGTCGATTGCCTTGCATTGGTGGTTCGGTTTCATCTGCTTTCGGCATGTGTCACATGTGTTGCGAATAACTGTCGCAGAGTGCTAGCCAGATCCCGAGTCATTTCATGGCCATTTGGACATATTTGGACGCAGGTCAGCGAGTCGTCATCCAGCGAGGCCTTTTTGTTAAGCCGTGACAGGGCCTATCGGCCGGAGACGTTGACTCGGACTTGTTGAGCGGTTTTAAACCGGGGCGCAGCTTCATTCGATGCTTGGAATATTCTAGCCGCGATGTCGAAACCCAGCAAAACCAGCGCCTGCTAAAGGATGGCTTTGGCTACAGCAGTAGCGACAGCGAGAGTGACAAGGCAGGGACAAACAAAGCAAGGCCCCAATGATTGGACCCTGGTAGCAGGCTTCGGATATTCTGAACAGTGCTGCATGTTGCTTGCTGGTACTGACACATGCCGCACATTTGCGGTACATCGAACTGTGAACACCGATTGGAGGAGTTGCGCCTCGATGTACGCTCTACGCAGGCACGGTGCAGGGTCTGCATCATCTGTAGAGAAGGCGAGGTCTCTGTGGCCGCCTCCAGGCAGACATCCTGAAGGCAAGCCACAGCCTTGGAAAGAAAGAAGTGTGTGTTTTCGCGGCTGCAGAGATTGCTTCAACGGCTTTCGGGATTCAGAAACTTCCCTCGGTTCGGAGAGGCGTAGCTGCCTGTTTGATTGCAAGCACCTCTCAGTCTCTTTGGAGTTTGTGTCACTGATACTCAACCAAAGCCTTTCCACCCGAGCTTGCATGGAATCTTCAAGGTCGGATCTGCAGTCGCCGGGACTTGACCAACTGCCTCCGCAAAAGGCGTCGGCTGCTACAGAGCCTTGGGACGAAAGGTTTCGGAACTTGAGATAAAGGTTAGCTAAAGCAGAGATGCGGTTTTGTAGCTTCAGGGGCAATTCTCCGAGCTGCATGTGGCAGCAGGAACGACCGGGAGGTGTTTTAACAGCATCGGGTAGAGCCGTCAGCAGAGCCATCACCGCTGTCCGCAGTGTCGATCTCAGGATCTCGCTGGCCGCTCTGATTGTCACAGTCGCTCGGCGTCGTGGCTGTGTCAGCTCATTCTGATGCATGACACAAGCCAACTCTGGAGGCGAGAAGCCTGTACTACGAGATCGGGCTATCGGCTTTTGAGTTTGCCTCGATATGCTGAGGCGTTAAGCTTTGTGGCCTTTGCTGCATACGAACTCGAGCAGACGGAGCAGCTTGGAGGGAGCCTGCCGGAGTCTCGGAGAGTTCGAAGAGCCGGGCCACTACGTTGAAGCGACGTCGAAGCGTTGAGTTGGACAGGCAACAGCAAGCTGCACCCAGATGGCGGACCGACGATTTGCCCCAGGAGGCACTGGCAACATCAAGCAGCAAGCGTGCGTTGAGGCGTAGAGCCGAAGATGCTCAAAAGTCAAGCCGATTGAAACATTGAACGACAGCGACCATTATGGACTTCACGCCGCGCGATCGAAGCTAATCATTGGAATCTGGTGACCAAGTAGACTCGCACCAAGTTGGCAGTATCTTGTGACTTACAGTCTGCTTTCGGAAGTCCTGGTCAAGGCATGGCTGGCTGCCGGCTGGGGCCTGCCACCTGTCATGCGGGAATCCCGGCCAGGCTCATCTTTTGGTTTGCGGAGTTTGCGGGTGTTCCCGACGAAATTTGGATCGCGAGTGGGCGATGCCAGCTTTGCCATGATTTTTGTCCAACAGTTTGTTATCTTGTTTCACTTGTCAATCTGGTTTACCGACAGGTGATGGCCTGCGTTCGAACAATTCCACCACGCAGCGGAAATCAAAGTGTAAGATCGGGTGCGGGGCGTGGTCCTGGTCAGACGAGCCAATTGCGACCCTATCCTTGCAGAGAGACGTGCTTTTCGGTTCAGAACCAGACATGATGTTTGGTGTTTGCAGTCGAGTATTGTATGAACCGTTGTTTGGTTTCTCGCACATAAAGGTCCGCACATTCACGTCCGATCTATCTAGAATTCCGTAGTCACGATAACTGGAGGTCTCTGAAACAATGGAAGCTCTCTCGAATGATGGCAGCTAGCAACCTCAAATTTCGTGCAGAGAATGATCCTGGTACAACAATAATATTCATTCGGATGAAAATATCTTTATATTAAGACCAAAAACATAATATTTAAGATAGAAACATTCTGACTTCTTTATTATTTCAGAAACAAATAGCTTTAGCTTGTACTTTCTCTATGATTTCTTTAAAAAGACCGTGTCGGCTCCCCCTCCCCCCCGCGAAATATTATATGCATAGAATTCTCTTCCAAAAGTATATAGGAAGATGCTAATACAAAAGTTATAGGTGTAGATATATGCTTGATCTTAATTTACGGTTTAGAGATAGAGATATTGGATGCTTCTCTATTATAGTATAAGTGATTTCTATAATTTGAATATTAAATAAATTCGAAGATAGGAATGAGATTGGTATGGCACGAACTGTTTCAAGGAATTAACTAGGAATTTGGTTGGCTCGACTTAATTGTTTTGGGTCGTTAATATCTTTAAATTTATAAAATTAATTGATATCGGAGAAATTTGGAATAGATTTGGAATTTAATTATAAATTGGGGAATCGATTTATATAAATAGATATAATATATAATTAGATTATTTCTATAAATATAAGATCTTGAATTTTATTCAATCTCTTTATTCTTAATATTTCTTTAAATGATATATTTGGACTTCAGATTCTTATATTCGAGATGAAGGAATTAATTATAGGCCATAATATTATTATCGAGCGGTGAAGCACGCTTTCCCACGTTCTCGTTGTGATTTTATATGTGTCCCGCACGAATTTCGATTTCTTTTGTTTCTTTTCTTATGATTTGCTCAGATTAATAATTACGCACGCGGTGGAATGTGCTTAATATGATTTCGCGCGATTCTATGGTTCTTCCTAGAATTATTTTAATATAATATATTATATTTATAAGTATTAATTAAATATAAGAAAGAATGCCCACGAAAAAATATTTCTTCTGGAGGCTAGTTTAGGTTGCGACCCATAACGGCGCACGCGATGGGAGGGCTCTTCGTGGTTTCGCACGGATTCTGGTTCTTCTATGATTTCTCACGAATTCCGACAATTCCGACTTCTTCTGGGGGTCCGCGTAAGTTGTGGGTCGCAACGACACATATGGTCGGGCGCGTCGTTTCGACGCTCTTATTATGATTTCGGGCGAATTTCCTTGCGTTCCAACGCTCCCGTTATAATTTTGTATGATTTTCCTTATATTTCATCATAATGGGTTCCTTCGACTCTTTCAGAGCGCGCCATTAATTAAACCTTCTGAGCCTTGCTCATGACCCTCTCTCTCTCTCTCTCGCTCTAAATCTTGCGAGCCCTAATTCGCACGAATTCCGATTTCTTTTGCTCGGATTCAAAATAGAACTGATTCTATTAGATTTGAATAGGTTTCATTGAGAATGGGCGAAAACGAGAGCGTATGAGGTCGTGAATAATTATTGATTCGATTTGGAAAGTAGTCGTGCGGCTCTCGCGATAATTCTACTAATAATTCTATATTAGAAGATAATATTCTATTATTTCGTAATCAATTCGAGATATTAATAATATAGTCTTCAATGTGGGCGAGACTTATTCTGAGATCTTAAACCGAACACGACTTTATGGAGGATGAGACCAGAAAGTTTTTGCGGCAGGCTGAGGAGCGTGAGCGTGCTGTGGGGATTGTTCGCAGGATCCTATGGGGATGAAATGGAAAGGCGGGGGTTTGATGATCAGGGGTATCTTCTCCTCGCTGCAGGGTCCCGGAGGAATTCGTATATGGACGACAAGCTCTGCTTGGATATTTTCGATACTAGAAATCAATTGGAGGGCGAACTGACTGAAGGATTCCGGGCCACTGAGGGGCGCACCCCCGGATAATTTAATCGTCTTCTAATATGAAGGGCGAGTCATCCTCGTGCGCCATATTTCGAAGGATCGTATAGATATTGTGTCTAAAATAATCAAATTGAGGCGATCAATAACTATCTTTATCGAATGAGATATCTGAATCTTACCTATCATTTTCGATATGATCGATGAGTGGCGGAGGATCATATAAGAATCTTTTCGCAGAATAAGGATATGGATTTCGAAAAGTTCTCCTTATAGAGATCGAGGATCATATATCGGGACGTGAGCTAGTTGAGATATTTAGATATAGATTATATGAAATATCACGAAAGTTGGATTTATAAGAGCAGAATATATTCTATGGATCGCAGAAGTCATGAATATCTTTCTATCTATTATATATTGAAGCAAATGATATAATATGATCAGCTCAATAATTCGTCCCTCGCATCTATTGAGGCTCTTCATCGGTGTCGCGCCCTTATCGAGATTGTCCATCAGGGCAGATCTGAGGCGCCCTCTTATGCTGATATCGAAGAAATATTGGGGATATATGAGATTGCTGATAGAAATATTATAAATCAGTGCTTATAGTTTATGTCGCTAAGCGACAGGTTATCAAAGTCGAAGTCTTGAAGTAGAAGTGACTTGTTGAGCAAGAGAGTCGGATTAATAGGAGCAGGCGAACGAAAGATGGAGCGATCAGATAAATCGAAAAGAGGAGGTCGTGAGATAGATAAAAATATCTATATCGATGGTTGAAGGCAAAGTCAGCATAATTATCGGGATTGACGACAATTGGGAAGATTCTTCTTTCAGCGCCAAGAAATTTTTCCAGGATCCTTGGCAGCATTTCGGAGAATTACTACTGCTACCGATTCCGGAAGATCAGGATTTTCCGGGAGATATCTCTTAGCTAGATTCGAAGAGGGCCAAATATAGGGAGCTCAATGGAGACGGATTTTTCAAGATATCAAGAAATCGATATTTCCCCAATATCGTAAGTTATGGGGTCTTCAATCGAAATAAGAATTGGGCAGATTGGGATAAAGGCTCCATTCCGGGGCGGTGCCGCGACGGGTTCCGGCATTCCGGGGCGGTTCCGCGACGGTTTGCGGCAGGTTCCGGGGCGGTTCCGTAACGGATTCCGGCAGATTCCGGGGCGGTTCCGGTAGATGCCGGGGCGGTTCCGCGAGGTTCCGGGGTATTTCCGGCAGGTTCCGGGGCGGTTCCGCGACGGGTTCCGGTATTCCGGGGCGGTTCCGCGACGGTTTGCGGCAGGTTCTGGGGCGGTTCCGTGACGGGTTCCGGCAGATTCCGGGGCGGTTCCACGACGAATTCCGGCAGGTTCCGGGGCGTTTCCGCGACGGGTTCCGGCAGGTTCTGGGGCGGTTCCGCGACGGATTCCGGGGCGGTTCCGGGGCGGTTCCGCGACGGGTTCCGGCAAGTTCCGGGGCGGTTCCGCGACGGGTTCGGGCAAGTTCGACGCGGTTCCGAAAGATTAATTCGTCATATGAAATATGCAGCTGCTGACGTTGCAATAATAGTAACTCGTTCAACCAGCCCGACTTGTTCCAATTGTAAGGCACTAGATTCGGGAATGAGCAGCTTCGAATCAAAGCCACCAAAATTCATGACGAGAGTTGATTTCAGGCCGCGATGACAGAGGTTCGGCCTGTCACGCGCGCCGTGCTTTCACATATGATCACGGCATATGACTGCTCACTGCTGCCATCGGACGCACGTATTCAAGGAATATATAAACATGCCACAAGCCATTCTATTGCTGCTTTCGTTTTAGGCTTCACTAGGCCGCCTCCCAGGAAGAAGAGAATGTCGTTATCGAGATGATTCCCAAACTGTTCCTGTGCTATAGGTCCTGTCGCGACATTATAGCACTTTTCCGACATGGTGCATCTGTTAATGGAGTTCGGCTTAATTTCTAGCAGAAATCCATATGTTTTCCATATAGATAGGGCTGAAATTGGGTTTTGATACTCGGCCCAGGGAGTCTCAAGCGATTTCTAGCACTAATCCAGTTTGGAGTCTCGTCTTAAGAAATTTTGGTAAGTTTCTAGAAGAAATCCATATATTTTCAATTGGGGGAGGCTTCAAACTAGCTTAAAAGGCTTGAAACTGGGCTTTGATGGCGGGAAATGCATAGTTTTCTATTTTCTATTCACAAAGGCCGAAAAAAGGTTTAGGAATGGAAATCAATCCGCGCGTCCATCTATTTCAAACTATTATAAATGAAAATTATCTACGGTCAATACATTTCCCGAGGTCTCCTAAATATATTTGACTTCTATTTCAACAGATCTGGAGCTTCATTCCGTCCTTAAATCCGAGAAAAAAATTGCTGGAAATGTTTCAGCTGCAGGGAGCCTCTAATGGATTTTTCAAGGCTTGGAAAATACATGTAGAGGCTGCTTCAGCTTTGCCGGCGCTCCTGTCGGCCCCTCCCTCAAAACGAAATCGAGCGCCCTGAGCCTCCAAACCGACGCCAAATATATTTCCCGACCCCTCCTAAACGCGTTTGGCTTCCGTTTCAGCAGATCTGGAGGCTTGGAAAACGCATTTAGGAGTTGCTTCAATTTTGCCGGTGCTCCTATAGCCCCATTCCAAGAACCGAAATCGAGTTCCCGAAACCACCAAACCTACGCCAAATACATTTCCCGGAGCCCCTGAATGCATTTTGCAAGGCTTGGAAAGCGCATTTAGCGGCTGCTTCAGCTTTGCCGGTGCTCCTATCGCCCCCTACCCCGAACCGAAATCGAGCTCCCTAAGACTCCAAATCTACGCCGAATACATTTCCCGAGGCCTCCTAAACGTATTTGGCTTCCGTTTCAGCAGATCTGGAGCTTCGTACCGTGCTTAAACCCGGAAAAAAAATTACTGCAAATGCTTCAGCTCCCAGGGAGCCTCTAATGCATTTGATAAAGCTTGAAAACGCATTCAAAGGCTGTTTCAGCTTTGCCGGTGTTCCTATCGCCCCCTACCCCGAATCGAAATCGAGCTCCCTGAACCCCCAAACCCACGCCCAATGCATTTCCCGACCTCTCCTAAACGCATTTAGCTCCCATCTCAGCAGATCTAGCGCTCCATGCCACCCCTAAACCCGAAATTCTTGCTGCAAATACTTCAGCTCCAGGGAGCTTTCAAGGCTTGGAAAACGCACTTAGGAGCTGCTTCAACTTTGCCGGCACTCCTATGGCCCCGTTCCAAGAACCGAAATCGAGTTCTCGAAATCTCCAAACCCACCCCAATTGTATTTCCCCACCCCTCCGAAACGAATTTGGTTCCCATCTCAGCAGATCTGGAGCTCCATGCCACCCCTAAGCCTGAAAACGCAGTCACCCATAAATCTCTCGAATCAGAATCTTTTATTCAATACCCCCATCTACAGCTCTATCAGCTTTTCTGGCATCTTCATATGAGCCCAACGACAGCCACTCCGCTATTGGGGTTATTGAATGAGGTTATTAAATGCAATCTTCTCCGATTCATGTCATGACCATGATCTCAGCTTGAATTTTCTTCATGATCAAGACGAATCGCAAGCAACGCCTTAAGTGCAGAATAATAGCTTCTTCGTCGTCCAAGTAGACGTGAAAGATTATTTCTTTCGTTGGATTGGGGCATTTCCAAATAGCTAGGAGAATATTTTTATCTACCTCCGATTAATATTCAGAGTCTGGTGATGCAAGTGCTCGGCTATATACCGGAGGAGCTCTAGTTTATAAGGGACTCAGATATCCTCTTTTCTCCGTGATTACGGGCCCTTCCTATGAGGATCTCATGGGCTTTCCTCCTTGCCCATGAAGCATATGAATACCTTGTAAAGACCCCTTTGTCGACGATGCCGATAGCAGTGGACCGACGACCAGCTCCCATTCTCAGCAGTGAAGCAGAGAAGGGCATTACAATCATAGTATATACCGATAACGCAAATCATCTCCATCTTAATCCGGAAATCATGAATGACGACCAGAATTCAGCGATGAAACTTCTATGTGCGCAACGTTTCGAGATATGTGAAGAGATTTGGAGCAGCGGCCAAAAATCACTAGTGAAGAGCTGCAGGTGGCAACAGATCATACAACTATACGATACCTTTTAAATCGTAATCTGTTGAATATTTTCTGATATTGCAACACTTTCATCATCCAGAATTATACCAAGTGGAGTCGTCTCCAGGCGAGTGTGTCATAGGAGCTGTGCATGTTTCGGGGATTGCTGACCTTGGGTCTGGCGGAGGTCATGTCCCATTGGTGCCATGATATTTTCTATATTGACACGAGGCTCGGCGGTTACGCCGTCATGGTGAGGGATGATCTGGATTCAACTCCGCTCGAGGGGAGTAGATACGATGACTGAAATTTCTGGAGGGCAGAAGAACGCCGGATTGCACCACGGTGTGCTGCTTTACCGGAACTGGACATCTTTGAGGATGTGGAGATCGTTCTTCCCTCCGTAATGGGCGAAATTTGTGGGAAGCTAGAGGCTAATGAGTATTTTGAAGAAATAGTTGCATGGCTCATAGAGAAGTCGAAGTGGCGATGCTTGCGGGCGACTCCCGTCTAAGTCAGAGAACCAATCCATATAATCGAGGCTCGAAGTCTCCTGGGAGTGGCAAGGTATAAGAATCGAGATATTTATCTATATGATAAGAAGATAGCCATTTTGAATGATTTCATGAGAATAATTTTAGCTCTATCAAAAAATCATTATATCCATTATGGCCTTTTCAGAGTCTTGAAATATATCGTCTCTCCTATCCTTGCCATTGGGATTCATTTTGGGGTCCGATGACTTCCCCTCTGAGCTCAGTACTGCAGATGCCGACAGTCGGTATTGCGAACCGCTCAATCGGACAGTTTGTATTGGGCCAAAGACGAGCTGCTCATCGAATGGCGATCCTGACGAAATCCGTGGTGGAAGAAATCATTCGGTGTCAAAGTGCTCTGGAGGTGCCGAGGGATGGAAGTCCGATCCGTAAGATTCCCTTCTAGAGATCTGGAGAATTATGGCAAGATCAGGGGATCAGTAGCTTTCCGCAAGATGATTCAGAATTTTATTCAGATGAGGCTCCAAGCCCTCGAGCACAAGAAGAAATTTACAGATAGGTTGAGAGTCTCACGGGGAGAGAAGTCGATCTTTGAAATCTGCAGCAAAAGACCTCAGTGGAGGGATTACGCGGAGAAGCTGGAAAGATTTTATAGTTTCGCGGAGAGGAACGAGTTGCCGACTCGCACCGAAAAGGAATGAGACGTAATCCTGTATGAATATAGCCATCATTTATTCCTGTCAGAAGAAGATGCGAATTTCGGATAGAAATTGGTGGCTGCTTGGGAGCACGAGAGTCCGGAGACCCAGAGAGATGGATAATTGGGAAAGCTTGCGCCAATACAGACCAGATTGACGATGATAGAATATGAGAAAAATACGATAAGTGCACTCATAATCTATATCGGAGAGAAGGAGATGACCTTATTGAGCGAATTCATTTATTCAATTTATGCCAGGTCCGGCGAAATAATGCGGATCATAGCGAGCAATTTATGGAGGTCGCACGGGAATTCCAGTGCACGCTCGGAGATTTGGGCCCATGGAACGAGGCGCGGCATGAAAAAATGAGATACACGACGAGATCTTGATCCTCGACGATACCCGCGCGCCGTGGCTCCCCCAGCTACTCATCGACGAGGAAGCGGACGGGGGGGCGAAAATACCAGCCTCTGGAGCTTCACGACGAAATAATATTTGGAAATGGGACATATATGCGTGGAGACTGTGAAGGCACAGGATTTCGAACAGAGCCCCTCTCAGAACAGAATGGGGCTGCGAGCAGAGATCCCCTCATGAAATTGAGAATTATTAGGGAGATCCAGTGGAAAGGATAATGGGCAGTGGAATCTAATATTGGAATCTATGATAAATCAAGGCATCTCGAATAGGGCATGAATTATTTCGATAAGAATTTTCAAAAAAACGACGAGAATATGAACAAGAATTCCAGCGCTCCTAGCGCGATGATTTGAAGCGGACACTCTAGATATCATATTGAATTGAAATATATACGGCTGGATTATCCATATAAAGCTTCCCTCAGCTTTTGTCGCGGCAGATCAGAAGCTGCGTATAAATTTGCGAGCCAAAGAAATCTTTTAATCATTATTTATCTAGAGCTCTCCTCTTTTAATATTCAAATATAGATCAATATCTTTTCCTATCTATATCTTTTTGAGATGGGGGCGTAGACCTTCCTTGCTCCTTATAGATACGAGCTACGAGGGCTCCGCCTATCAATAAAATATCTTCAGCTGAGAAATGATACTCCAGAGAATATCATGAGACTCTCAAATTTCAGACCCCAAAAGGCCTTGAAGGTTGCAGCTGCAAATCGTGGTGCATGGTGCTGTCAGGGTCAATAGAAGGTGCTTGAAACTAAAAAAACTGGATATTTAGAAATCTCTTTCTTCAATCGATTTTGGAAAAATCCTGTTGTTTAATGGTTATTGATATGAAATGATGTGCACTTCGTACCAGTCGACCAATATCAGTATAGAGTATAATGGCACAAAGCTGTAGATCTATTTATGAGGAATATTCAATTTTTTGCCTTGAGGAGATGCGGGTCTAGAAGATTGAATACTAGATCGCCTCGTCTTCATATTCAATTAATAAGATTCAGACAAAAAGATTCCTGATAAATCTAGTTCAAATATATTCTAAATAATTTGTCATAGTCGCTATCAAGGCATAACACTTTCATATTCTCGGTTGAATTGCCCGCCCCCCACCCCTCAGAGATCTGGGAGCCTCGAGATAGCTCGAATATATCGATAGCTCGAATATATCATAAGAATTATAAATAGTCGCTTCGAGGCTGTTGCATCTTGTTTTAGAGGCTTCGGTTTACAGTTTAGTTCTGTTTCAAATTCAGACAGGAGGCCTCCCGGAAGTA
>CAJNDV010026147.1:33714-52987 GCA_905221635.1 Symbiodinium sp. CCMP2456 | reverse complement strand
GAAAGACACGTGGCTTATTTACCGTTGGTTCCTCATCAGTTACCCAGTTATAACTAGAGAAATAAGACCAAGGGACACGCAACTCTCTCACTAGCCATCTAAGTCTTGGTATTCTTTAGGCGTACAAGATGATCCTATTTCCTGGATGTGTGGTTCCTTTCTGTGCTTTATTTAATTGAAAAGAAAGGTGGAAGCACGCATTCGTTTCATTTCAAGGCAAAGAAAACAGGAAATTAATTGGGACTTTTTGTTTTCGCCTTTTGCTTCTTTCATGCTTTCCCTAGATACATCCCACTTCCCCGTAAAGAAGCAAAAGACTCATGCAACAAGGGAAAGAACAAAAGGCCAACATAATGTAATGAAGCAAAGGTAAGGAAAAATAAACAGACGCATGCTTTGTTTCATTTCCTTATTTTCACCGTTTGGCCTGATTCTTTTGTGTTCTGGTTCTGTTGTTGATTTGTCTTCATTCATTACACGCACTTCGTTTGCCGTTCCTTTCGCCGTTCACTCAACAACAGGTTCACCACACTACGCGAACCATTCGTCACAAAGGCCTTAATTTTAAAGGGGAAAAGCAAGTAAACAGTTCCCTTTTCGGTGCAGTTTTCTCGCTCGCGTTAGCTTCATTGAAAAACGCGTGCTTTCTTTGTTTCCATTATTGTTAATTGAGATTTTTTTGAGGCAGAAGACCCAGGACTTTGTATTAAAATCACACTTCATTCCTGCGTTGTAGTCTAATAGAGAAAAATAGATCTTTTGTAACCCCTCATAAGCTCACCTCTCATTCACCACACCGGCGCTCATCAATCATGGGCCGTGTTGTTTATTTCGTTCCGTTCGCTTCACGAATTTGCAATGTATTGGAATAAAAGCACGAAATTAGTGAACGAACGATGAACGAAAAACCAACAGGGAAAAATAACCAATTTAAATAAAGGAAAACACGCGTCTCTTTGTTCCTTGTTTTCCTTATCAAATCAGGTCTTTTACACTGGCCCTTTGACCACCACACTATCTTCTTCCTGTATTTGGGGTTGTGACTCCGTGGTGCGTCTGTTGTAAATAAATACGTACAACCAGGGAATGCAAGGGACGCGTGTTGATTCAATTAAAAAGAACGCAGCACAGCACACAACAATAAAGCCGCAACAAAAGAACTAAATTAAACCGCAGAAAACATGCGTTTCACTTGTTTTTCTCGTTTCAATTTAGTGCTTTTGGGCCCATGGACTCCACGGTTCGGTTCCTTGCAGTTGAATCCTGCCCACAGTGTGGCTCTACTCGGCTCATGTGCGCTTCGGTGTTTCTTTGCGATTAGTTTACAGGTGATTCCTTTCCCGGTTCCCAATTTAGATTCCTGATTTTCCTGAAAGCTCTGCTGTTGGGTCTTTGATTGGGCTAATTGATGGGCAATTTTGGATCTGTCCGACACATAAACACATCGCCCTGGTCAAACTTCGATTCCAATTCTTGCAGGTATGACGCTACGGGTGTCTGCCTATATGAGCCTAGCAGTGACAGACGATGGTAAAAATGTTGAGGAAGAGATGATGGATACAAGACAGCAGCAGAAGTAGTCATACGGGCAGCACGAGTAAATCGCTGAGAATGCAGTTGACATGAAATGCTCCGCCCACAGAGGCTGGGCCCCAAACCCCGGCTGCCGAGGCTGCACCGATGGGCGCCCTTTGACCGAGACAGAATTGCAGGAGCTTCAAACCCCGTCCAACATATCCCTTATTGGATTTGGTTGATGTGGATAAATCAGGTGTGTGCTGATGGGGTCGAAATCTCTTGGTGCTTGCAGTTTGGGGGTTTTTGGGGGTTTTTAGGATCCAAAGTCGCATGCCACCAGCTACAAGTCCCAGAGCCTGTAGGATGCCCTGAGCCCAAAGCCACAGAAAGCCCGAACGCCCAAAAGCCCAAAAGTCCAAATCCCAAAATTCAAAACCAAGAACCCTGGTTCGAACGTGACACTCCCCTGCCACAAGGCCTGCCAGTTCAAAGACCCTGTATAGGACAAAAGCAGCAACGACCCAAGAAAAACACCCAAAACGTATCAAACGCGAACACCCGACACGCTGCCAAAATCCCTACAGCCTTGTTTCGATGATTTTCAATCCCAAAATCTGAACCCCAAAGACCCAAAGACACCTCCGAAAAAGGATCCCGATGACCTGGCACGCCAACTCCTCGAGGCCAAGCACTTTTTCAATACTTTCTCGTGTGTGGTTCTTCGATTTGTGGCGGAGTGTGTGTTGTTTTGTCTGTTCATTCTGGCACAGGTGTTTCTGTTCGTTGTTACTTCTGTTTGCGTCATTTTCCACGCCTCTTTCGGGGTTTAAGGTTTGAGGCTCTAGGGCTATAGGATTCTGCGACGGCCTGGGTGCTAGGGTTGAGGTTTAATTGGTCTTGGGGTTGATGGGTCTGGGTTGTAGGTTTTGTGTCTAAGGATCGTTTAGGGTTTAGGGTTTAACTCTCATGTTGTCCTTTTGAAGTCTGGAGTGTTAGGGTCCAGGACTTGGGGTTCAGAGTTTGGGGTTTGGGGAACGCTTTCGGGCTAAACGTGCAAAAAGATTCTTTTAGGGCTTGTGGATACTAGTGTCAATGCTCCTTTAGGGATTTTCGGGTTTTGGATGTTTGCGGGTTCTTTGCAGGGCTCCTTTGGATTGGATTGTGGTTCGGTGAGTTTGGGATTGTTGGGGCCTCCTCCAGGGTTTAGGGAGGCTGGGGGTTGAGAGGTTTAGGGCTCCTTCAGGATTTCCAGGGTTTGGGAATTTAGGGGAAAAGGGTGTGAAGGTTTCGCTTGCAGCGACTGAGTCGGGTCTATGCTGTCCGGTTCAGTTTAGGATCTACACATAGTGCTTTCACGTATTAGAGCTCCGGTTTCGGCTGTGCTATTTTGCTTATCATTGGGGTCGCGGGTGAGTAATGACCTCATTAATGCCATTTAATGCCCGAATAGGGGTTCTGCTCAGCTTGTCCGAGCATGATGTTCTGCTCGTGTTGTTGTAGGGCCTTCTTGTAGCAGTGTTTGCCGCGGCATTTGCAACTTTGCCTGCACATTGGCCGTTCAGGCAATGGATGTCGACTCGGACGGCTATGTCAGCTATGCAGAGCGGCTTGGTGACCTTTGGAGCTTTTTGTTGTATCTTCCGCAGACCTCCATGTTAGAGCCCAATACAGTAAGTGCCTCAACCGTGCAAGTCTTGTGTAGAGTCTTGGGTGCTGTGGGGTGCCCACCGTAACAGCTTCGTGGAAGTGAGTTGGCCCTTCATGGTACACTCCGACTCAGTTTCAAAGAGCCTAGACCTGAATTAATTGTTGGGTTGGCAGTCCCTGGCTTTTGTATGCCAAGTAGAGGCCCTACAAGGCAACTTGATCTGAAGCCTGACTCCAGGCTTCATCTCTTGCCGGAAGTGTGATCCAGACCTTCAGCTTGAGGGTTTTGTCGATGTAGAGTTGACTGCGCTGGTTCATGCAAGTTCCGACCTTCAGGGACAGGGTTTAGGCCATATGAGACAATCCCAAGAAGCAAGCAAGGGCACCGGCCAACCCTGCACGGCAACCTTTCAGCGAGAAGAAATCTGAGGTTACGTGAACCAATCCCGAAGCCCCATGCCTGTTTGTGTCAAGGCCTAGTTTGGGTTTTCGGGCATTAGCATCTAAGATTTCTAGTTTTGGGGTTTCGGGTTTAGGAAGAATTTAGGATTCCGACGAGCTCATGATCGGTGGCGACAAATAGACTACATCCGGATGCCCGGGAAGCTTCCCAACATGCAGAGAATTTCTTCCAAAGCACGAGCATCGTCAGGCCTTCAGTCAGCCTTCACTCTGAAAGCCGTTAAGGCGTGGAGAAGCCCTGAACCCAAGCCACTGAGGCCGAGCTGTCTTCCTGGACCCCATACCCGTGCCTTCACTGTGGACCAGGTTTGTCGCCTTCTGCGTTGGCCGCCGGAAGCGTGAGGCCAATTCATGATTTGGCTGGCATTCGGATTACGGCTTTTCGGATTAGTTGCAGAACACAAACCACCCCGCCTTAGTCTAGAGTTCACATAGCACAATAAGATTGACATACATAAATTTACATACATAAATAAATTAATATATATATATATATGTATACGTCTTTTTACATATATATATATATATGTAAAAAGACGTATACATATATACATATGTTACATATATATATATATATACACACATATATATATATATATGTATGTATATATATATATATATGCATATATGTATATACGCATATATGTACATATGTATATATGTATATACATGTACCTTTTTCGGTGAGCTGAGAGTCCAGAGGACGCGCACGTGGCATTATCCAAATTCAAGGCCAAACGGTGAAAAGGGCAACCAGGTTCGAGGAGACTCGGGACCTGTGCCCACGCGCCCGAAGCCAGCATCAGCAGTCCAGGTCGTGATTGGCTCTAATTAGGCAATGCAAGACCTGTGCCGAGGCTTGGGGGTGCACTGGCGAGCAAGACGAGGCTGCAAAGGAAAATCCAACTACATCAGTCGCATGCTCAAGCCAATAGCACTGTCGTCCGGGTAAACAAATTGCGGCGCTGGCGGATCATCCAGGCTAAAGCTGGCCGGAGTGCCAGTCAGAATGAAAGCAAAGCAGCTTTCCGTGACCGGGAGCAAGTCTGGACAGTCGGCGGTTGGGCTGCTGTTCCGGTGAGACCGCCTGAAATCCTCACACCAAAGCTGGGGCTCCAGCAAGAGAGCAGCATCGTCAGCAAGGCCAGCCGCGCCTGCGTGTGCCGCAGGGTGGTTCGCCCTCCCGCAGTGTGGCTCGCAGAACCTACAGTGGTTCGACGAAGTCTGTGATCGTATCCCAGACCCCATTTGAGGTTACCTCCAAAAGCCCCGGGTGTACGCAACGTCATGGTGCTGGCCCACTCCGGCCAGGACCGTTCCGGGTGCACAAGTGTCGAGGTATCGCAAATCCAGAGGTGCAGCCAACTCAAACGGAGTCAGAGCGCAAGAGGGCCCAAAAAACATCCGGACCATCTGACACAAGCTGTCTTGCGTACCGCAAACGCTCGACACGTAGGACTTTTAGGAGCAGTACATCGTCGACATGAAGGCCGCGCACAAGAAAGAGCATCAACGCTACTTGCGACATGTGCAGAAGTTGCAGGAAGATTTGCAATGGGCGAACACGGCCCAGGAGGTGGCCAAAGGCAGTTTTGCTGCTGCAGGGCTTCAAGGGGGAGTCGACCCCGGACGCGAGGATTACCGAGCCGCACTGGGAAGGCCTGATGTCGTCCTGGCTTGCAGAGGGCGACGCAACCGATGCACAAAAAGCAGCGAATTACGTGCCGACCATTACCGACATTCTTGTTTTGCCATATCTATACTCAAAAACGAACTTAGAACACATGATGTGTTGCAGTCTCTCTCTCTCTCTCTCTCTGTCTACAGTAAACCCAAAAAGTTGGAAACCGGATTCAGGACAATTAGTGCCGGGATTCCGTATACATTAGTGTTAAGGATTGAGGCTATGGGGTTTCCAACTCTCGGGCTTCTACTGTATGTAATGTATGTATTTATGTATGTGTACACACTCCTGCAGGGAGGCTTTCGAAGAGAAGGCCGGGGGTGTCGCAGAGGCGTAGGCGTTCTGGTGTTCACCGTTAACCCTAAAGCTTCAACCTTAAATGCTAGCCTAAGCTCAAAAGCCTTAAAGCCGTAAGCCTAAACCCAAAGCCCGTTTCGAATTTGAGGATCTTAGTGTTTCCGGTGTCTTGGCTTGAGGGGTTTAAGGTCTCAGAGGCTTATGTTTACGGGTTCTCGGGGCATAGAGTCCATTGCGATATCGAAAAAAGTGCACGCTGCACTGTTCAACCTTTCAAGCAAAAACCCCAAACTGTACCAACTCCTATCGATTCTGGGCGCCAAGACCCTCCTGTTACTCAGTTGTCCTGGTTGCGAGGGAGCTGGCCAAATCGTTGTCTGGGGCCTACGGGCTCGCGCCAAACCCCATCTCTCTGCCCAGACTGGTGGCTAAAATGCGCCCAAAAATGAAAATCCCGCTTGAGCTGAACCTTACACCCGAAGGGAGCACTCAAAGCCCAGCGGACCCGTCACAGCGATGAGTCTGCCACGCAGGTCAAGCTGCATCTTTATGATCTCTCGAGAGGAACGGGCAACCAGGCCAGGCAAGCAGCTTGAGATTGTGTTTGTTCAGGTTTGGGATGCCTCGATGAAGTGGAAGGTTTGCGACCTGTTGTTAAATCTGATCTCTGGGTCAGGGGGCTTGCGGTTCAGTGGCTAGTAACTTGACGCGAGCTGGGTGGTCAGTCTAGGCGGTCTCTGGAGGCTGCGATATCAGCAGTGTATGCATCAGGAGCTTCAAGTATTGGTTTGCCAGGAGTTCGGGTTTTCGCGAGTCTCGGATTTTACAGTGCTCGACCTGCAACAGGTCGCGTTCTCCTTCTGCTTGTTCCGTTGGTCGCGACTTCAACCCCCAGAACCCTTGCAAGAGTCTTGTTGATAGCCTCCTGAAGAACCTCGTGAAACCTGGCGGCACAGTCCATGATAGTCCAAACTCTAAAGTTGTACGCCCAAAACCCAGTGATGGTATCTTACACATCCTGAATGCGGCTTAACTGCAGATGCACTGGCTCCTCGGAGAGGGATTGGAGCAGATCTGGCATACAGGCCAGGTGCTTGACATGAATGATTTTGAGCAGTTTTTCTTTTAATCCTCTGGCAGTTTAACGCTCGGATAAACAAGAGGAGCTTGTGTTAAGGGGTCCGCTCGGCATTCGAGGATCCAGACCTGTGTGGGTAGTTCTCGAAATGGAGCCCGCGTGTTGTTGTTTTGGGGTCCTGGTCCACGGCATGTCTGAGAGGAATTTTGCACCGTTCGGGATTTCAATCCTGAGCTAAGGCTCATAGAACCCCGTGTGGGGTTTAGGCCAGATTTCGAGCGGACGGACTTCGGAAGTTCAATGGGCCTGGAAAGCCCGAACCTTGTCCTCTGGGCGTTGAGGCTTCAGAGTCGCCCGTATTTTTGCCAACTAGCCGCGTGCGTCTCTCCGTTTGCCTACCCTCGTGCCCTCGCGTTTAGTTTTCATCTGAGCCTCTTAGCCGATGAAGAACTCTAAGCCTTGATCCCGCGACGCCGAAGATCATGCTTGCTTCGGGAGCGCCAGGGATCGTCGCCTTCGAGAAGGAGTACTTCTTTTCAAACGACACGATCTTTGACATACCAGGCCGCTCCTTTGCTTCTTTTTGCCCACCTTCGCTGGTGCTGTTAGTTTTGAAGAACAGACCCGACGAGAACCCTCCAGCGAGGACCCCCCGAAGAACCCTCCCGCCAGATAGAGGACATCGGAAGACGACCGGTTAGAGGACAGGAAAAGGGACAGGTAGCAGGACACAAGAAGAGGACATCACAAGCGGACAGCTTCGAGGACAGATAGCAGGACACAAGAAGAGATCTTAGCAACTTTTCTGCGCACCAAGAGTGGAGGTCTCAGGCCTCCGAGTGTAACAAGAACAGGCTCTCTGCAACAACGGCCAGAGAAGGTCTCCGGCATCCTGAGTGCACCAAAGATCAGGCCTCCGAGTGCACCGAACATACACCTTCTCCGAGCACAAACAGCAGCCCAGTGGAAGTCTCAGGAGGTCTCAGACCTCCAAGTGCACCGAAGAATTTCCAGCAGCCGGTGGAGGGTCAAGAGTCAACCCCCCTGAACAGCTCGCACCGTAAGCCTGAACCTCTAAGCTTCTAAACTTCCTAGGCCCTCAACCCTAAACTGCCTTAACCTCACTCCAGACTGCACTTCACATTGAAGACACGAGTAGGGTTTAGGGTTTACGGTCTAGGGTTTAGGAAGTTGTTAAGGTTTTAAAGTGCAGGGTTTAGGGATTACGGTCGACATACACGCATACATGTGTTACGTTTACAGTGACAAACTTGCGACAAGTCCTAAACCCCAATATGGGGCTTCAACTTGGGACAGGGCAGGTGGATCGGATTGAGTGTGCACGCTGCTTTGCTGTTCATTGGGGCTTCAATGATTCAAGTTTGGATCAGGAATTGTTGGTTTCGGGTTTCGGCGGCATGTGTTCGAGTTTCCTCATCTCGGGAATGCTGCTATTCGGTACAGGACAGCATGCCTGAATCTCGAACTCGTCCTTCCCAGCTTGAGCAAAGAACAGTTTCGGGAAAGGTACGCCAACAGACTCACAGCACCCCCCGCCCCCAGCTCTCAAGACGTCCAGAGAGAGAAGGTGTCGGCCCAGGCTAAGGAACAGGATAGCCAGGCCCTGACCCCGTGCGGCTTCAGCAGCCCGCACAGGATCCAAGTGTACGCGTGCGAGGTTTGGACTCCTTTGACTCCTCACATTGTGCATTGTGACTGGAGTATACAGCTGGCCTTTCGTGAAAGGGTTGGCATCACTTCGGCATCTCATCCAAAAAGTGGGCATCACTTGTTACATGCAACATTGCTTGCTCTGCTTGTTCGGATTTTGGCTAGGGATATTTTCAAGTGGACTGCCTAAAGACGAGGCGTGGCAGCAGAGAGTCGGAAGCAAGTTGGCATCGCAGAGCCCGGCGCTCAAGATCGCGGTCACGTACGTTGCTGAGGACTTGGAGTTCCGGCATCATCACATTTCCCCAAGAAGCTTTGGAGAAGGCAGCGGCCACATTACGCGGACATCATTCAGCAAGCAATCTGAGCACTCTTTACGAAATGGCTCAGTGGACCCAGCAACACGGACAAAGCTGGAAGTGTTCAACGTGCAAGCAATTTCAGAAATCCAACGCAGTGTATTGTTCAATCTGTGGCGGCTTTTGGCAACATGTTGCCGAAACATCTTGGGCTGGAGACCTTTGGCAGGATCCATCGTGGTCACAGCAAAGGACACCGTCGCCAAGACGCAGGCCGTCACCGCGGAGAAAGGACAACATGCAGGGAAAGGGATGGCACAGCCAGAGATCAGACAACGGTGCTACGGCAGTCCCAGGAACCAAAGGGGGAGGCAAGGCCAAATCAGGTGGCACCAAATTTGCCGTGCCATACTGGCAAGCACCGCCTGCTCCTCCATGGAGGCCGGAGCCACGCACTACACCAGCAGTGGCAGCTATGGCATCAGCTGCTGCCGAGGATGGACAGATTCAGGAAATCTTGGCTTCGCTCAAGGCGGCATATCCCAGTGGTGCGGCACCTCCACCGGCGGTCGCGGAAATGATGGCCAGATTGGAGGCGGACTCCGGCAAGGATGTTATCAAAAGATTACACAACCATACAGCTCAACTCGGAGCTGCGAGGAAGGAGCTGCAACAGGTCCGCGGAGCGAAAGACAAGTTGTCCGGTGCTTGGCATGCCTTCTTGGAGCAGGTGACAGAGGCAGTTCGCCGAGGACAAGACGACTACGAGAATCAGTTCAAAGACCTCGAGAACCGGGAGAATGCTGCGCAAGAAAAGGTGAGCGCAGCACGCAAGCAGATCCGCGAGCTCACAGCCAATACAGCAGTATCAGGCAAGGATGGGGTGGAGAGCATAGACGAATCGGAGTCGGATGGTGTGGAAGCAATGGATGCCGCCACTCCCTTGGAGATTGCCGAACCACCGGATACAGCAAAGTTGAAATCAGCTTTGGAGGCAGTGTGTGCGAGATTGCCGGCCGAACGGGAAAGAAGTCCCAGACGAAAGGCTTCCATAACGGAGCACCCTGCCTAGGCTGCAGTTGCAACGCTGAATGTCAGCCGTATGTCCGGCCATCCATTGGCGCGCATAACGGCAACGAGCAGCCACACCACGGCCAAAAATCCCAGTCACCCGTGGAGGGTTGTAGCTATGACATGCTACTGCCTTACTCACACTCGATTGTCGACGAACATGACTTCAAAACCCCATACATGGCTGCTTTTCTAGGAGCCTTGTGGGAGCTACAGGTCTGCATAGAAGCCGAGTCGATCGACTGGGACGTGAGTTCCTTCATATGGGGCTCAGGTGTGCCACCTTTTCATGAATGGCGGCGCCATAGAGGTTGCCGACGCAAGGACAGTCTTCGGATAGATCAGGGAAACGTGCAGACAGACGGCATGCTGTGCGCAAAGATGCCCATGGACAGTATGCATCTTTTCGAGCCGGCTTGCCTGAGTGACTGTATTGATGTCAAACGTTCACAATATGAAGTGACCAACACCGTATCGCAGTCCAGCGTTGCGAAAACCATTTCACATGACTGCTGTAGGAAACCACACCTTAGCATTTCATGTATGAGGCAACATCCTCCACGGCAGAGTCGAGCTCGCCGTGTTAGCTTCTCTGACTCTGTACCGTTTTACGATGCTCACAATTTTGACAGGAGCAAGATTGACCAAACTGCGCAGCCATGCAGTAGCGAGAAACATCACACCATTCAAAAGCAGAAAGCGCCAGAGCCGGTCATTCTGCAACTCGAAACATTGATTGTGGACAAGCATGAGGGTCAACAGCGATGCTTGATGCGCACAGGTACTTGCCTGGACATGCTGGAAACACTTAGGGAAGGATGTCAGCTCTCTTGCCTCGAGCAAAATTATGGGCACGTAGGGAAGCTTCATCCTATGACCGAGCAGGCTATGCAATCTCTTCCTGTATGGAACAAGGTAGGTGCTATTCAGGAGGTGTTATACTTTACTGACGGGTCGTTTAATCCCAGCACGCAACGCATGGCTTGGGCATATGTTGCTGTTGTTCGGCAGCAGAACAGCTGGCTTTTGGGCGGGTACAAGTCAGGGATTGTCGAGCTTGGTGAAGCGATGCCGAACACTCGGCCATGCGCGCATGTTGCTGAAAGCTTTGCCATTGTGTACTCCATGCTGGCAGCTTCCTGCAGTGGCTGCCCATCGTCGATCGTCTATGATTGCATGGCAGCGGCGCATGCTGCACAAGAGTCGGCTAGGTCGCCCAATGAGCTTGACGAAGCAGTGACACACATTGCCTTCATTTTGCGTGCAGTTGGTTGTTGGCCCCAATGGAGACACATCACAGGTCACAGCGGGCATCCCATGAACGAATTTGCGGATGTACTTGCCAAGTCTGTGCTAAAAAGCCAAGTCCATGCAAGGCCACCACAACAGCATGACATGCTCGTCGCGGCGGTTGAAGGACACGTGGCTCTGGGTGTATGTTGTGTCCCACGCGAGCCCTAGCGCGTGGCCTAGTCTACATGATGATGGCACCGTTTGGGGAGAGCCTTTCGTGGCGTCGACATGTAGAGATGCAGAGGTTGATTTGGAAAGTGCTCCAAACCGACAGGGTGTTGCCAGCAATCACAATGCTGACGCTGAAGGCGCCGCTTGTTTCAACATCAAGCTTGTCACTTACAACGGCTTGTCATTAAAGCCGACGGGGCAAGTTCATTGCCTTGATCAGCATTTCCATGACATCGGCGTACACCTGGTTGGCCTCCAAGAAACGAGAACACAGCCTGACCACCCTGAACGAGGATCCCACTTCCTCAGGTTTGGGTCCAAAGCTGTGAAAGGACAAGGCGGGTGTCAGCTGTGGGTTGATACTGCTGCACATGTCGGTGTTGATGCATACCAGCGTGCTATCAAGTGGGACACTGATTCCTTCATGGTTGTCCATTCTGATCCACGCATTCTCGTTGTCAATGCGAGCGCTGGTCATGTCATCTTCAGCTTAGTGGTTATGCATGCTCCTACGTCGGTGACCAGTAGAGACGTGATACAGGAGTTTTGGTGCAAACTCCAGGCTGTTTTGCAGAAGTTGCCCAACAATGCCATCAAAATCATCTTCGCCGATGCCAACGCACACTTCGATGCCCATCACAAGGACGGAACACAACACCGCCCAAGCAACTTCAATGCTGAGCAGATGTTGGAGGTGTTTCGTAGTGCCGGCATGCGCGTGACTTCGCCATGGGACTGTAATGGGCAGTTACTAAAGTCATGGACGAGTCCCGGCGGGCATCAAAGTTGCATTGATTATTTTGGGATCTCTAGCCAGTATCATGAGCACCTTGTTGCCATAGAAACACTGACTGATGTTCCTGACATGCACGCGGGCTTCGACCATGAACCCCTCAAGGGCATACTGGCTTTTCAAATTGCCGGGAAGCATGCTACCAAGCCGCGTCGAAGATTCGACGTGAGCGCTATGAAGCGCCCAGAAGGCAAAGCCATGCTTGAAGCTTGTGCTAAAGCGTTCCCGTTGCCTGTCAATCGGCCCCGCAAGCCCTTCGTTGACGACGGGGCTTGGCAAGTGCTTCGAAGTCAACATGCAGTTAGAAACATGTTGAGAAACATTCGCAAATCTGGTGCCAGATTCGTTTTAGCGCACGTTTTTGCTGCATGGAAGAGGGGCCGGTGGTTGCATTGTTCCAGTTTCAGGTTGCGCTCGATAGAGTCCATCGCACGTTGCAAGAAGCAGCAGGACCATCGAGCAGCAATGGTATGGAGCGCACAAAGGAAACTCAGGGCTGAAGTGCGGCAGCAAATGCAGAGATGTCAGGCTGCTTATGTTCGGGCATCCTTCGAGGAGGCACGGACGCAAGGACCAAAAGCGATCTCGGACCTTATTCGATCGCTCCAGAGACAGGGCAAGAAATACAGAGCTCCCAAAATCCTCCCCCCGTTGACTAACAGTCGAGGTGAGTTGCTGTCGAGTAGGAGTGAGGTTTGCGAGGTCTTAGGAGACCATATCGCGAAGGCCGAGAAAGCCACCAAGCTCGACCTCGATACATACAGGCAGCAAGTTGACGCGCGCAGGCCTAGAAGTCACGAGGCATGGGGCGGATGTACGATACCAACTGCGGCGGAATATGCTTCAGCTCTTCGGCGGTTGAAGCCTGGTAAGGCACCAGGTGTTTCCGGCCTTGTGCTCGACATCTTCACTCACGCTGCTCAGCCAGCAGCGATGACGATGTACCCCCTTATGCTTAAAATGATGCTCAGACAAGAGGCACCAGAAGCATGGGTACGGTCGTACATCAGTGTCCTGCAGAAACCAGGCAAAGATATAAGCCTGCCCACCGGTTGGAGATCAATTGCGCTGCAGGAGGCACCTGCTAAAGCAGCATGTGCCACCATTCGGGGTGAATTGGTCCGTGCCTTCGAGATGTTTGCTGACCATGCCCAGTTGGGAGGGCGGCCAGAAGGGCCGATTGGTTACCCTTCGCACCTGGTGAAAGGCCACCTCGGACGGATGGCGCGGCACAAAAGATCGGCAGGCGTCATCTTCGTAGACGGGCAGCAGGCATTTTACGCCGTGTTTCGTGAGTTGGCCACGGGAGTCCCAGGAGCGTCAGAAAACCATAGCATGCTTGCTAAGGCCATGGAGCTCATGCATGAAGATGAGGATGTGAGATCCGACCTCTTCAAGCTGCTCCTGGGACCGTCCATTTTGGAGCAAGCTAATGTTCCCCCAGCGGTGCAAGCATTCCTCAACACGAGCTTGACAAACACATTCTTCCAGCTCGATGTTGACAGAGCCATCGTGTATCACACGGAGGCTGGCTCAATGCCAGGATCACCGCTGGCAGACGTGATATATCAACTCGCGATGGTTGGTTTCCACAGGCGCCTCCGAGAAAGCCTACAGAATGATGGCCTTCAGGTACTTGCGAGCGACCATTGCACATCACGTAGTGGTGCTTCGTCAGTTGCCGGGTGGGTTGATGACATTGCTTTACCCGTCGAAGCTGAAAAAGCTTCAGGACTCGTTCCTCGAATTGCTACAGCCATGCGTCATGTAGACAGTTGCCTGCGAGCAACGGGTGTTAGTGTTAATTATGCGGCTGGCAAAACGGAAGCGATTGCATGTTGGCGTGGCAGTGGCGCGAGACATGTGCGTCATGCTTGGTTGATTGAGCAAGATGGGTGGATCGGTGTTGTTTTAGCACATGGGCGAACGGCACGTCTCAAACTTAATGACAGATATGAGCATTTAGGCTCGCTTGTGACGGCCACGGTCGCCTTGACTGATGAAATCAAGCATCGTAAAGCCAAAGCAATGCCTGCTTTCAATGCCCTACGACGCCGTGTTCTCCACAACAACTTTCTCACGGCAGCAGAAAAGACGCGACTTGTTTGTCAGGGCCCTCTTGCAAGCTTGATGCATGGATCTGGCACGTGAACGGAGTGTAATGAACATGACCGCCGCATCTATCATGGATCTTACATGAGCATCGTGCGTTCTTGCTTGAGACCGGTTCTAGGCTTGACTGCGAGAAGCTCTAATGACGAAGCAGTCTGCTTAATGATGGGCATCCTTCCGCCGTGCCAAGCTCTAATCGTTAGCAGACTTCGTCATGCTTGCAGCATTGCGAAATGGGTTGACATGTATACCGCGTGCATGCTGGTTGAGGAACAGCGATGGATCGAAGCAATCAGTGAAGATTGGTGTGCGTTGCTTGCAGTGGTTGTGTTGCCGGTCGAAGCATGCCCACTTGATGGCGGCGGAAAGGTTATGGAATGGTTCCAAAAGGTTCATGCTCATAAGCATGAGATCAAGAAGGCCATCCGACATGCTGCCGCCGGTTGGAGCACAACCGCGCATGAACAAATCGACGCGATGTTGAAGCATGCGGCGGCTGCCACGGCATTCTTCAAACATGGGGGTGAAGCGGGCACATTCAGGAAGTTCGCTGTGGCGGACGTACCGTTGCCATGCAATGAATGCGGATTTCAGTGTGCTTCACATGCTGCCCTCGCTTCACACATGAGAATGCACGGTCAGCGCTCGCTTATGTCACAGCTAGGTGATATGACGTCGTGCCAGGTGTGTGCTCGAGAGTTCTGGGACGTAGCTAGACTTTATATGCACCTACGTAAAAGTCCAACGTGCAAGGCAGTTTTCGAGGCTTCAGACATCAACCTTGGGGCAGGTGCTGTTGCAAGAGTCCCGGCAGCAGTGAAACCTGCTACACGGCTCATAGGTCCAGTCGATTGGTGGGCCACTCGCAGGCCACGGACCCATGAAGGATCCAACCAGTCAACGTTAACATCCCACGTTGGATTTTACCAGCTCTGGCAGAACATCCGCAATAGTAGAGACAGTATGTCCACTGCCCAGTTTCTCGCTATGGCATGGCAGTTTGTTTACAGTTCATTGAAGCAGAGTACACAGGTGGAGCTTGTGAGTGATCACCTGAGTGATCCACTGCTTCAGGCTCTGTGCGAAGTGTGCGATGAGGGGCATGGTTATGTTGAAGGTTGCTGGATGGTGGCTAGTGACGAGCATTACTACATTTATCCTTCTAGCATGCCACTGCCCATTGCACGCGCATTCGCACTGCCATGAACTTGCAACTTTGAATTTAACTAGCGCCAGACGGTCTAGAGCTTGTGGAAAAAGACGTCCAGAGCCCTTCTGCCATATTGAGAACCTTTGAGAACCCCAAGGAAGGTCTCAGCATTCAGGGCCTCGAAAGGCTCAACACCGAAGCCTCGAATCCCCGGCGGTCAGGCAAGACTAGCTTTGGCGAACCTTCACAGGCACGGGCGGCACGGGGTCGCTGGATTTCTTCGGGTTGATGTTTGGGGAAGGGGGGGTCCATGGCTCGCGCCTCAGCCCCAAGATCTAAGCCCTGCGATCAACGCCGAAAGCTTTAGACAGCTCAGCTCAAGGCCTGAGATCGGTCTTAGCATCGTCCCCCGGCGCGAGGGAAGCTCTGCCTGAAGCCCCACAAGGACACGAGGGCAAACAGGAAGATTCTCTCTGACTCCACCCCTCGAAACCTACATCCACAGTTATTTTCAGTGAAAGGCTGCTCGAGGTGGTCCGGCGTGTTAGGCCAGACAGCCTTAGGAATACCTTCTTGGTGTTTTTTTGGTTGGCTCTTAGGAGTTTAACTTTTTGGGGTTTCTATATGATCTATAATAAGGAGACTAAAAGTGTAACTTTTTGGAGGGGTTCAGAAGTCAGCCAAGCCATGTTCATTTGAAGAGCGAGCAAACGCCTAACGGCCAACCTCGCCCACTCGAGCTGTCAGTTGCGACCGGCCATGACCCCTGACTGCATACTCCTTGCATTCAGCTAGTAGAGTATGTCAGCAGTCCTTGAAACCCTTTTAGACCAGACCTCTCTGCGACGGCCTTGGAACCCAGAACCGTGAGCTCCACTCCGACCCAGCCAGATCCTAAAGTCCGAATCGTACTTGTCAGGTGCGCTCCCTGGGTTACACCTTTTGGAGCCAAGACGAGCTCCACGATTTCATTGTCAATGATCTGAAACCGCCACTGTCCTAGCAGCTTGTTGCCCGGATTTCGTTTTGTGGTGTTTCAGTCCCTTGCCTGTGAGCATTGCGGTCTTAAGCAGCCGCGACAGCTTCCGCCCGAGTCTCGCATCTGAATCTGAAGCTCGGATGCGCCAAAGAGATCTGTGCTCCGAAGCATACGGCCCCACTCCTCTCAACAATTCGTCCAACGCCAACAGCTTGATGGGATCTGGATCCGAGCCCGACGCCTTGACTATTTGCAAACCAAACCCCGAAGATTCACTAGCACATTTCCAAAGCTCCGTTTCCGGCTTCGGAGAGCTTGTGGGGTTTACACTTCTTCGGTGGACCTGAGGATTTTCCATCGGGACACCTACGACGTCATCTGCAACAACTGTCCTTCAGCAGCAGCAACGGTGATGGGATCTCATGAGTAACTGTTGGGTTCATGGCTGTGCTCTTGAGGCCTTGGCTGAGTGGCGCTTTTTGGGTTGAGGGATATAGCAGGTAGTAGAGGGTGTATGGGTCTGGAATGCTACTGCGTCCACGGTTTAGGGTCTTTTTCCGGGATGTTCCAGGGTTCAGGGTTTAGGGCACACGTGCGATGTCACGAGTTTGCCTTTGGGAGTTCCTGATTGTTCAGCTTTGTACTTTCAGCGACGGTTCCTTGACTTGCCGACATGTGCTTGACAGCTGTCATTCGTCTGCAGCAGCACATGTGCGAAGTGGGTCTCCCAAGGCTTCTCTTGAACAATCTGTCCGGCAGAGGCTTGAATTGTGCATTCTACTTTTAGTGTGTGTTTTTTCATAACTGTCCTTCACCGAGGTCTTCCTATCCTGGGGTCCGTTCAGCCTGGGATATCTTCACGCTCAGACCTCTCTTAATCGTGGCTTCCCCTACAGTGGTTGGCTCTCGTTTCAAGGGCTCACTGAGTCCAACGAGCCTTCAATCCCAGTCAACCCTAGAACCCTGAACCCTTTCAGGTTCAGGGATCTGCTCCTTGCAAGGCAACCACTTCAGCGACCGGGTCGCCCTGCGCGGCGCTTGATGTTCTTGGAACGTTCGGTGAAGGGCACAGCCACAGCCTTTGTTTCCCATTCGCTTCTTGATTGTTCACCGGTTTGTGGTTGTGAATTGTCTTGTTTGAAAGCAACACGAATGACACAACAAAGCCGTGCTATAACGCCTTAGGTCGACTAACGCGGTTGAAGGTCCTGAAACATGCTATATCCCTCTCTCTCTAGACAGGTATGTGCCAGTCTATTTCCGCTTCTTAATATCCTCTAGGCCCTTATCGCCATGCAATAACAAGGTTCCTCACCGGGCGACCACTCCCGGAGGACAGAGAGAGAGAGAGAGAGAGAGACAGAGCCACTGTTGATAGACCGAATCCCGCATTACTCTACGGGCCTTCACGGATAGATGAAAAGTGGTCATGCGTGGCGGCCTCGGATCCACGGCTACATAGGGCTTTTTGGTGGCGAGTGTTCTTGTCATTGCTCTTTCTGGGGGGGTTTGGTGTTTGGAGCATGTAACGGCGGCCGTGGCTTCAGTTCCCGCAGCCTTGCAAGTGAAGTTGCAGGACGTTCGGAACCAAGCCGACCGCCTCATGGATTTGGTCGGGTTGCCCAGAAACACTTCAGGACCTTCAGAAAACTTGAGGGCTGCGGCCTCAGGTTGACCTGGCCATTGAGAGCTGTGCGGCTAAGCCCAAGCCTTGAACCGCAAAAGAGGGACTCGGATCGTGCAGGGTTGAACAAGGTTCCCGGCCGTAGCTCCATAGGTACTGTCCCTGGACTGCGGTAGCCCTAATGCTGTCCTGGGCTTCAAGCCATGCTTTTCGCACTGGCGGGAGATGTCGAGCTCTGCACACCAAGACTCCGAACTTCAAGCGCTAGTGACCTTCCGCTATACAACATATCGGAACAGACTGCTTCCTCGATCCCAAGTCTCTTATGCCGACACGGATCTATCACCCTCAGCCCCCAGAAACAACGAAGCTCGTCCGAGCCCAAGTCGTGTTTACAAGGTGGCCGTGCGAGCGGTGCGGCCATTTCTGAACTGGTCCGGTGCCCAAGGGAGCCCCAAGCCCTAAATCTGATATATAGAGCTCCGAGCAACTGTAATAATGTTGATTTGCCCTACAGGCCCGCGATGGTTGTCCTCTATGATAGTACGACAGTGTACCCTCAAGCCATCAACTTCTCTACTACACCCCCAGCCCCAAATCCCGCAATCAGGTAGGTTCCTCCTTAGAGGGAGCTTGTAGCCTCAGCTCCTCCGACATCGAGCCGACCTCAGCTTTCAACCTGAAGCAGACCCAACGCTTGGACCTGAAGCCTGGCCGTGGTGTTTCCCATCCCGTTCTCACAGATGACCCTAAGCTCCTTACTTGCTTGCGAGAAGTTTTCTAAAGCAGCAGCAAGAACTCCAAGGCCTGAACCAGAAAAAGCCCCGTCATGACCCTCCGCCCTAAAGCCCGAACCGCAAGCCCAAAAGAGCCCCCAAAGCCTTAGACCTTTACTTCCAGTCAAAGAGCCTTATCCCAGGCCCTAGAGGCCCTACGAGGCCCAAAACAGAAGAACCAGCAAAAGAGCCCCAAACTCTCAGATGACTCTCGTCTCTCAGACTTCGAACTAAGGGGCTCTAAGCATCCCTGAGTTCCTTCCGCAGGCTCAGAACTCCTTCAAAACATATTCTACTATGTAAGCACGGAGACATACATACACTGTGCGTTGAAGCTTGTTTGTTTGTCTGTCTGTCTGTATGTCTATCTGATGTCCGTATGTCTGCGTGCATGTCTGTATGCATGTCTGCATGCATATTTGCCTGCGTTTCTGCATGATGTCTGTCTGTACGTCGGTTTGCATGCATGCCTGCCTGCATTTCTGCGTGATGCCTTTCGAATTTCTGTTTGTCTGTCTGTATGTATGTATGCATGCATGTATGTATGTATGTATGTATGTATGTTTCTTGTATGTACTTGAGGCTGTGGTCCTGCCTGCCTGTCTGCCTGTCTGCCTATCTGCCCCAATGTATGTCTGTATACATGCA
>CAJNDV010026147.1:14078-33614 GCA_905221635.1 Symbiodinium sp. CCMP2456 | reverse complement strand
TGTAGGTATGTGTATGCATGCATGCATGCATGCATGCATGCATGGATGGATGGATGTATGTATGCATGTACGGAGGTATGTGTGCATATGTGTATGTACGTAGGTATGTATGCATGCATGCAAGTATGTATGCATTTATGTACGTATGTATGCACGTATGTCTGCACGTATGAATGCATGCATGTATGTTTGTATGTACGACACGCATGCATGCACATACATGCCTCTGTATATTTGGTTATACACGTATACATCCCAATATAGCTATTTATCTACACATTTGCGTAATGTAGTGCAGTGTAGTCGCATGTCACACGTCACATAATTAATTCTCACGCAATGCAACGCAATGTGGTGAAATGCAATGCATTGGCGATGCCGATGCCGGTGCCAATGCCATTGGCGATGCCAATGCCAACGCGATGCAACGCAATGCATATGCAAGGCACATGCAACGCACATGCAATGTATTGCAATTTAATGCAATGAAATGTCATGTGGTGTAACGTAGAAGCACAGTGTACTACAGCGTAGTGTAGTGTACCGTTTGGTACTCCAACGGAGTCTAATGTAATGCTGTGTAAGGTAATGAAAAGTAATGTATAAGGTAAAGTAGGCTAACGTGAGGCAATGTAAGGTAATGTAAGGTATGGCAAGGCAAGGCTAAGCAGGTATGTCTCTCTGCGTTTGGTCATGGTGTCTTGAAGGCTTTGCTGTTGACATCTGTCAAGCTGTCAGATCAAGATCAGAGCCAGAACTTGCGCTGATACGACCATTCACTGCAACTGCTACTGCACCGAACTCTAAGAGTTTGCCAGTCCGGAAAAACGAGGTTTAGGGCTGCTTCAAGGCTGATCAGGGCGATAGCAAGCGGCGGATGGTTCCGCTTGGCACTTCAAAGGACCTCAAGGAATGCAAAGTGGCGACTGGCAGTTTCACTGCGCCAATACAAGTGCTGCAGACGAGACCTCGGGAGAAAACAACAAACTCGCCTCCGCTTCAGGTGTCTTGCTTTATATTTTCACTTTCCGGGAATAGCTGAAAGATCTTGAGCTCGCGCAGTACTTCGTTCCGGGTGGTCCCGATGTTCCCGATGAGGCGGGTTACTTATTGGAACGAGACGCAAAAACTTCACCTCTTCTAGAGAAGATGCGGGTAATCAGCCACACCAAGCAGCGGTTGGTTCCGCAAGAGCCCTTGCGCTTGCTTCAGGCAATGGCAGGTGAAGTCCGGCGAAGGACTCTGGGTCATCCGAGACCAGGATTGCAAGGACTTCAGCACAAGCAACAATCCTGTGCATTTTGTAGGCCCAGACAGGAGCATGGAGAAGGCCCGTTGCGAGGTGGTGGACAAGTGGCGTGGGCCTGCTGCACCTGCTGCACCTGCATCCTCTTCCGCGCCGAGTGCGCCTGCTTCATCTTCCACGCCGCTCGCGCCGCGTCTCGACATTCCAAGGACAAAGCGGCGGGTTCGCATTGGCTATCAGATGGAGGTCGTGCGAACATACTTCACCGAGGTGCATAGTGCATAGACGCAGTCCGCGCCTTCTCCGGACAAGATACGGCGAGGACCGCGACCACAAAGTGATCTACGAGGTCTTCAGGAGACAGATCTACAGGCCCTCTGGTGTGCCACAACAGCCCTTGCTTCAAGGCGGAAGTTTCCGCGGCTCTTTTTGTGAAGTCCAGCGCTAGACTATGTGATGCAAGGCAAAACCTCAAGGATCTGGACCAAGCACAGTTTTGTCAGTTTGAATGCCCGACAGAGCGTGGAGAAGGCATCTGCGTAGTGTGGACGAATGGGGAGCCTTCATCCTGCTCCAAACCGCCGCCATCCTCCTCCACGCCTGCGCCTACCCCTGCCGAAGTACTCCCGCCATTCCAAAGCCCAAGCGCAAGGTGGTCATTGGGCATGCGATCGCCCCGTGACATCACTTATACACTCTTCAAGAGAAAGTGCAAATGTGGTGCGACATGGGCAAGGATCAAAGAATGCATCTACTGCAGCTCCGGCTAGAGTGCCAGCTCCAACCAGGAAAGTGTGGCTGCGGAATGCCGCAGGCTAATTCCGGTGACATGCAAGGAACCAGTGGACTCCCATCAACGTGGAATTGATGCATGTCGATTTAACAAAGCCGCAGTCAGCATGTTCTAAGCTGCGGTGAGTTGCAGAAGATGCTGATGCCCCAATAGAAAATTCTGGTGCTTTTTGCAATGTACATGAAGAGGATGGCACGACAGGGCAATTCTTGTAGCAACGCATTGTGTGACGACGAGTTGTTCGTTGCAGAAACTTATTGTGCAAGTTTACTCGCCATGATTCGCCAGTCGTGAACAATGGTGTCACAGCCTGTATAAAGAGGGTCACATAACATTCGCAAGGTAGGTAGGTGGCCAGGCAGGCAGACAGGCAGGCAGGTAGGTGGCAGGTTAGCACGTTTACCCATTCAGGCTGCTTAGAGACTGCGTCGTCAGCCGTGATGGTACCGCCAGGCCTGACCACTTGGAGTTCCAGTTTGGGTTTGGGATTGAACCCAAAATTCCCAGCAGCAAGGTTCAGGCTAGTACTTCGATGTAGCCTGACGGGTTGATGTGCGGTGTTTGGGTAGGCTTCCCCGAGTCCTGAAACCGGACTGCCCCTTCAATTCTGCATGTGTACCACCCTAATTCTATCTCCTTGCAGGTGTTCTGCACTGCTCTCTGCTCTTTCGATGCTGCAGGGTCGACCGACAGCTCGAAACTTCGGGCTTCGATGGCTTCTCAGTGTAGGGTTCAGGGCTGAAGGGCCCGAAATGAAAGTAAGTAGGCCCCACAGGACCGATAGCACTTATCCCCAAATCCGAATGGCCTACAGATCCGGACCGTGGGTCTTGGGGTTTCCGCTCTTGCACTTAAGGCCCCGCAGCCTGGATGAAACTCCGTTTCGAGGGTAGGAGCTATTCGATACAGTGGCTAGAGGCCCCAGCTCGGGGCAACAGTGGGATCCGAGCTTGAGGCCGAGAGTTTCTGACAAGGGATCAGTGTTTAGAAGCTCTGAACCCGAATCAACAAAAGTCGGGAGTGCACCGGAGGCCCGTGGAGGTTCCTCATGGAAGGTGGCATCGAATTACCACCGTGGAGGAGGCTCCTACTGGTGTTGCGTCTAGGTCTAGGTACCTTGGCTACTGGGGGTGGGGTAGGGGGGGCGCAGGGTTGTCAGGCCCATGAGTGGTACATGAATTAGGCTTATTTACATGCGTTCATCCTTTCGTAGTTACGTAGGCCTGGTCTGCAGACGTCCTGCCGATGGGGAGCTCAACGCCAAGAGTTTTCTCAAAGTGCCACAGGCTGTTCAGAGTGCCTAGTGCTGGATCAGCTTTACTAAAGCAGCAAACTTCAACACCCCGGCCCATTTCCAAGCGGAATGGCTCAAGCCGAAATCCATTCGCCTTGCGCACCCTCACCCCAAGGCTTGCGTGTGCAAGCCCCAGGCATATGATCTGAACCCATTGCCTTGGAAGGTAATTCCTGGCACTGTCGTGGCTTTGCACCCGGAGTGGGGCAGAAGTACTGCAGTGTCGGGCACTAAGTGCTTCTTCTCACCCCGCAGCCTCAAAGGATCTCTAGCTTGGCTCCCTCGTGATATTTCCGCTTTGGACGGAAAGGGCAGAAGCCCCTCCCTAGCCCCTGAAGCTGTCGCCTGAAGCCCCCAGCCCCCAGCCCCCAGCCCACAAGCTTTCTGAGACCAGAGCTGTTTTCCTGAGCATGTTAGGTGTTGAGATTAGAGTTTGTGCCATGGAGCACTTCCACCCCGGGGTCATGCTCCGATCGAAACATCTAAATAGCTACCTGAAGCTCGACAGAGCCTCCTTTCCGCCTGCCACACTCTGCCGCACGTTCTGAAGCTTGAACCCTTTGCCCCCCTGTGGCCTCTCGGACTCAAAGCCCCAGAACGAGTCGCAAGGGCTTTAAATGGAGGTTGTGCAGACAAGAACTCCCCCAAGAGGGAAACCCCACCAAGCCTCACGCCAAGTCCAGGAAAATGCCAGACCTGGCAGTCAAGTGTAGTGACTAAAACTCTGGGAGAGTCGACCGAACCGGCTCTAAAGTCTGTTCCCCGAGCCCGAAAGCCTACATAGCTAGATCAATGGATCCAAGATCCGGCCGCTTTGACAAAGGTTGGGAATCGTGTGCGACAGCCGCGAGGGAGAGGTGCAAGAGAACCGGGGCACGGCCTTGAGGAGGTTTGGGGTTTTCGGGGCTAGGCTCGGTTTGGAATTTAGAGCTGGCGTGATGAAAGAAGGGGATGGATTTGCGGATGTTCAGGGTTTTCGGGGTTAGGGTGGACTAGGGGTTTACGGGTCTTGGGCTGGAGGTTGACGGTTGCAATCGGGCTTAGGGGTCTTGCAAAGTCTTCGTCGCAGGAGCCTGCAACCTACGGCTTGGGGTGGCATAGTGCGTGAATCCTGTTTTGCTCTATTGCAGAAACGCCGGAGCCCTTAAATGCGCCGTTTGCGCTTTCGGGTTACAAGGCTTCAGCACGAGCATGTTGGGTTGTGCTCTTGTTTGCAGTCGGTTTTGCTTTTTGGGTTCTGGAGAGTCGGTTCGGAGTTTAGGGCTTAGGGAGTTTGGATTTTGAGTCCTGAGCCCTCCTACCCAGGCTTCAAGCCCATGGATCATTGTGTCGTCTGACTGAAAGATGATTACAAACTGTACAAGGACCCCACAAAAGACAGTACACGCAGGCTTTGTAAAATGACTTAGCAAGTAAAGTGCCTTAAAGCTCAAAAAAGAAGCAACATGCAGAGATAGCCGTCAGAACGTGGATCGTCCTGGCTGAGCTGGCAAATCCCAACACCCAAAACCTGAGTTTTTTAAACCCTGAAGCCTGAACCCTGAGACCTAGCCATAGACTTCCCAGCAGAAAACTCAGAGACCCTCATGGTCATTGTGACCAGTCAGCACTGCTATTTTGCCTCTGTGTGGCTTTCGGCGTCTTCAGCATTAGGAGATGTTCGGAGCAAAGGGCTCGTGGGAGGTTGGGGCGGGGACAAGCTTCGTCTCCTTGGAGGCCTTTGGGCCTTCGTACCGGCATGGCCTGCCAGTGTTGAGTCGCTCGGATTGCACGGCCCGGACGAATGCTGTAGCAGCGGCACTTGACATTGCATCGGAGTAGTGCAATGCCTGGACGCCATCACCCCAGTCTACCCCTCTCAACAAAACCGAGATACACGGGCTTGCTTACAGCAGGGTTTGAGATTCTGATGGTTGGCGGAGCAAGCATTCAGCCAGTGTATGGGGCTGGAGCTCCACGAACCTGTTGCAAGCCGCAAAGCCTGGGTTCCCTCTGCTTGCTTCCAAACCGAGGAACTCGGAGTAAGTCCCTATTTCCAAGCCTCAAGATTTTCAGGTAGATCCTAAACCCTCCCATCACAATATCGACAAACCTTGCAGTGCCACAAGCCTTAGACTAGACTAGACCGTCATGGAGTTTTCAAAACTCCGATCTTTAAACACGAGCCCTCAGAGGTTCGATGAGCAACATTTTTCGCAGAGAGCCCGCAAGCCACAAGCTTTCTGCCCAAGAGAAGTACGTAGAATTCATGGCCAAATGGCCGCAGGTGCTCTACATATAATCGCTGCTCAAGGCAATTCTCTGTAAACTGTTGCTGGCAGCTCTTTCAACCTTAACTCCTGAAGGCATATACCGTCGTGTAAAATACAAGCTCCGAAAATCAACCCCAACGCCCCAACTCCCAAGCCCTACAAACTGAAGCCAAGCGCGCCTCTCCAGATTGCGGCTCATACAGCTGCATGCCGTTGGGGATCCCAGACAAAGTGCAGGATACCACCGACTTGTAGATTTCTGCTTAGATCCCTTTTATTGGCCGTAGTGAGAGGACATTGGAAGCGGATTTTGTGCTTCTTCGGGGTTTGCAGGTTTTGTGACGGAGGCTGGTGCCTCTTCGACTGGCTCAGGATCACAGTTGTCAAAGTGTCCGAGAAAAGGATCTAGAAAAGGCGAAGGGTTTCAGGAACTGAGGAATTGTGGAATGCAGGGCTTTTGGAGAGAGTTCTGGGAGCTTGAGCAACTGCTTCTCATATTGTCTCCTTGCTCAGCATGAGAAGTGAAAGCACGCGAAATGGAAGCAGGAGGCAGCAAGCTTTCGCCTCTCAAAGGCAGAACGGTTGCTGTCAGTCGCACACGCGTTTCGTCAGTGCCGCCAATGGCGATCTCGAGGCAGGAACGCCCGGATTTGGCTGTTTCTAAGGGGCTTCTGAAATTTGGGCGTGTTTTTGAAATTGAACTTGTAAAGGCCTTCCTTCAAAAAGTTCTCGTAAGGTTATCTAGTGTTCTTTGTTGGGCATTACAAGTCTTTTGTTGGTTTTCCTTGATTACAGGCTCAACTGGCGTGCCAGGGTTGTGGACCGAGGATAACGATTGAGGATTGCACCCAGCTTTCATGAACGAGTCAGGCATGGAAGCAGCTTGAACCATAGCTCGAAACCCCAAAGCCTAAACTCCGCAATCTCTATGCCCTGAATTGGCCCTAAACCCTCAAAGAGATGACAAAGATCACGAACCTTCGCACCTTTGAGTCTGAAAACTTTGAGGAATGAAAACGGTGATTTTCCGGGCCCCGTCGCTAGCAAGCAGGAGCCCTTCCAGCTGCGTGGAGTTCATGTTGTGTCAGCACTGTTAGATCTGAAGCCTGAACCTCGCACGGAAGTGCAAGATCCTTGACCCGGTAGGCAGCGAAGACCCGAAGCTCAGCTCCAAAGCTTTAGATCCAAGCCCCCTTGAGCGCCAAGCCCGCCACCCTCAACCCTTCAACCCCAAGCCGACAAGTAAACCGCCACAAGACCTCCATCCCGTTGAGCGAGTAGGTGTGGGTCAAGTATCTGGACGTGGTGCTCCCAGTGTTTGCAGAGGGTCTCCGGTTTAAAGCTTTGAGTAGCCCCGAACACTCCACACGGTACTTAATGTTCCTGCGCTTTCGGTGGCATCATGTTGCATCATGTTGCATCGATGACTTACCCCATGGTAGCCTTGTGCCTGCAGACCCAAAAGAGCTTGCTGTGTTTTTTCTAGAAGTTGCGGGTACCAGGGTTTATTACTCTGGGTTTCGGGCAGCTTTTCTTGGGTGACTGTTCGGTGCCGTTGGAGAGCAAGATTCTTCGGGTCACGGGGAGAAAGTGAGAAACGTCCAAGCAACTGCATGATTGCCTCCAATCGTGTCGTGATGGAGCTAGTGGATGTATCACTGCCGGAGACCTGAGGTAGCGAAACTGTGCTATGTTGCTGGAACTTTTCACCGAAACGTTGCAGCCTTGCAGCACAGCTGGGAGCAAACTCTTGCGCGTTGCGCCGATGGTCAAAATCTGAACACCTGAACTCTTCGACCTGCTGAGTTCTCATTGAAGTCGCAGAACACTGAGGCGCGCTGCCTCCCAGAGACCAGTGGCGAACAGCTTGAATTCAGGGGTGTCCTGGACCTGTAAGGCCTTTAACCCACAGCGACAGCACCCAAAACCATGCACACGACGCTCGAGCGACTGAGGTGACCCTGCGGGAGAACAAGGAGGGTTTCTGCGCAAGCCCCATGGAGGATGCCGGTTGGAGAACTTCGTCCTGGTTTGGAGGATGTACGGTAATGGTGGGCTTCGCCTAGCTCCTGTTTTGGATGTGGCATTCAGGATTCAGGGTGTAGTCTGTGAGGCAACAGGATGCAAGCTTTTCCAGTACCGATACGACATTATGAGCCATGCAGAAGCAGTCGTCGAGAAGAAGCTACCAGCTAGAGAGGCCGGAGTTGAACCAGCTACCATGACCATGCCCCTTACAGCCCCACGTGTTTGTTTCGTCCCTGAGACACACACTCTTGCTTCTCGATGCCCAAAGCCTGTAGACCAAAATCTGAAACCAGCATCCTACTATTTCCGCTTTCTCTTCTGGTCCCGGAGTTGCCGTTCTGGGCTCTTTAGGTTTTCGCTTGAAGGCTGTAACTGTACCTTTTCCCTTGCTAGCTGAAGTCGTCTTCAACTGTCTCGGTGATAAACACCCGTTGATACAGCCCTGAAGTAGTCAAACTGTTTTCTTGGGAAAGGAGACGCAGCAACAACCCACCCAAAGTCTGCGGCCTATTTTACCCCTGGGCTTACGGACCGAGCCAATACACCCTTGGGCTTCTCAGTCTCGCCTCACGGTTCGGGTTGGGGAAGGCGTGCCCGAGCTGGTACGTACTTTAGGCCAGGACTCGGGTAAGGACAATTGCTTTTCCTTCCACTGCCAATTTGAAAACCTGCTTAGATGCACATCATAAGTTTTGAGCGGCCCAAAACAAAATCCCAAACTTGTAAACCATCCCATCTATTGTACATTACGGCCCGCACGCAACAGAATCCTGAACCTTCAAGCCGTAAGTCTCAACATGAAGAAGCGCCGAACCACAACAACCTTAGCCTTGGGCCCCTAGCCCGGAACCCTTCAAGGCTCTGTGAAATCCGAAGCCCTGAACGAAGGCGTAGAGCCCAAACCCGAAACCCAGCATCGGGCCGAGGCGCCTGCAAACTGCGGACGCAGAAGGTTCCTGTAGCAAGGCATGGCGGCATGGCAGGAGTCTGAGGTTACGGGATTGAAGGGTTTAGGTGTTGAAGGTTCATGGTTTTCGCGTTTTCGGGGCCTGGGGGCTTACGGCTTCGGGCTGCTCTTGCGAGTGGGTGACCGGGAAGTTGGTTCAAGTTGATTTGAATCATTTGACCATACAGGCATTACGACCAGGGCTTATAGATCCTATATCTATTCTTCTGCCAGTCACAAGCTACTATTGTCATGTTATCCTGCATGTCCTTTCTTCAGTTCTTCTTCTGAGTTGGTCTTTCGGAGGTTGGAGTGTGTCAGCGGTTCAGGTGATTTGAACATTGGCGCTGTGAAAGCGAATATTGGGACAGTTAGACTTGGTGTGATTCGGACTGTAATTTTGTGCTGCTGCTATTGCCGAGGGTGTGGGGCTCTTGAGATGTTCAGCGGTGCATTTTGCAAGCAAGTCTTTCCCCAACATTTTTCAAGGCCTATCCTAAAAACCCCGAAACCAAAGCCCTCGATGTGACAGCAGATTTTGTTTTCATGCTTCGGCGTTGAGTGGTCCGTCACAAGGGCTGGATGTTTGCATCTGCCCAAGAATGCCTGGCGGCTAAGCGAAGGGCCTGTCAGCCGAGAAATCCTCCGACAGGCTCTCTTTGGTCACGCTCGATGGGTCGACCTTCGGTGTGCGCTACCGTGAGGTGCCCTTTAAAAGTTCAAAAAAGGTTGTTCCTCATTCATCGTTGTGGGTGATCCGGGATTCACGGGACTGTACGGCCATCTATAGTGTCCTTAGACATTGTCTTATAGTGATTTAGGGCCTTGCAGAGTGCACTTCAGGGTTGGTGGACACGCAGTGTGCATTTCTGGCGTGCAGAGGGTGCTGCCGAAGAGGGAGCTGGAAATACACAAACCACAAAAGGTAGTTTTCTCTCTTTGAGTTTATTCTCGTGCTGGAAACTCTCTTGCTCTCTCCCTGCCTCTCTCTCGCTCTCGTTTTCTCGAGGAGTCCTGTCGTTTAGGAGCTGCCACATCACACTCCTCAAACTGGAAGTCGTAAGCCAAGGCAGTCATAAAGCCAAGTTTAGGAGCCGCGACCTTGGGCAGGCCTTGGATTTCCTGACCCAGGCGACGTGACTTCTACGAGACTCTGGTCCCAAGGGAGCGAAGTCCCCCCACTTTTCTAAGGTCCCGAGAATTCCTATGGTAGGTGAAGGGTTCTATTGAAGTCGGCTGGCTGCCTTTGGTAGCGGAAGGGTTGTATTGGAGTCGGGCGAGCTACCTTGGCACCAGATCCCGTAAGAGTTTGAGGTTTCGGAGATTTAATTTGACAGGGAGATTTCGAGTCCGGGATTGAAGATTACAGGGGATTACCGCATCCTGCACTTTCGTGCCCAGCTTCAAGGTCCCGAATCCCCGCGAGACAGGCCCGTGTCCGGAAAGCCTTGAGCCCCGCACCACCCCAAACTTAAAGTCAACGGCATTGTGGCCTGCGCACACCGCCCCCACCCCTCCAACAAACCTGGCCCTCCCATACCACAGAACCCTGCGCACCAGCCTCACGAGCGCAGCTGTCGAGCCCAAATCCACTCGCAACCCCAAAACCTAAGCCCGTAAGGCCCACAACCTCAAATCCCAGAGCCTGGCCAACACGACCTTCTCTATTTCCACCAAACATCACAAAAGCCCTGCTTACCACCAACCGAAAGCACCCGGCCAGCAACTCGTCACGAAGCCGGGGATCCGCTCCGTCTGGGCCATGGCTGAAAAGAGCGCCCGGAGCCCTTGGATCATGGAGCTTCATGAGTTTGCAGGACTAGGTCTTTGCGATGTTTAGGGCTGAGGGGTTTTCGTGGTTTAAGGTTCCACAAACCAAAAAATGCCACAGGCAAAGTAGGCGAAGGTCGTAGTACGGGGCTGGGCAGTTGTCGGATTGATCGTGAACAAATGCAGTAGGCATGCTCAGAAGTGGACGAGTCTAAGCTAGAATTGTAATGCGAAGCTGAACCCGGAGCAGGGTCCTGTTTCTGAAGCGCCGCCATTGGAATCTGATTTAGGCTGGTGATTGAGAGGTTCAAGTCTCCAGGGTGCTTTAAGAGATTTTTCGCTCAACAGTTTGGGTGTGCAGGGCACCCGCGAGCGTTTGAACTTCAGAGCTTTAGTTTTTGTTCTTTACACTTTCTGTGTGTCATGTTTAGGGCCGAGAAGCACGCGAGACTCTTCATCAGCTTCAGGGAAGGACTGATCCAACCATGGTACTCTGACATTGCAAATCCGATGTATTGCCCATTCAGGTACACAAAGTTCGCCAGCCTCATGTCCTAAACGGTTACCTGCTCAAGCCGTATGAATCTGAAACTGTACATACAGGAACAAGGCTTTCGCCAATGGTTCACAGTGCTCCCCGGCCCGACTAGCGGACCTTATCATGTGAGGTTCATGAGGTTCTGATTTTACCACAGAAGGTTTTGGGTTCAGCTTAGGGTCTCGTGAGAGTCTGCGCTGCTTGAGAACATTGCTTTGCACCACATTCGGGGTTTGGTCGGCCAGCAAAAGACAGCCTTAACAACAACTACACTAGCAGATGCAGCCATCATAAGGCCGTCCTTGCAACAGGAGTGGCCAGCAGAACTCATTATTGTTCCAGAACGACGTTTCTGCCCCAACGTCTTAAGCGCTTAGACTCCGAAAACTAAATAAGCCCTGGCCAGCTGTAATCCGCAACGTAAACTCTGAAAAGTACAGCGTCCTTCACCTTCACGTCGTTAAAAGGCGATGGCAGAAAGCCTCATAGACGGTGGGCCGCCGAGACAGTTCTGTTATCTCCGCAGGCTGAGGATGTTGCAATCTCAAGCTTCACCAGAGTTGAAATGTGCATGTATAGCTCAGCCTCAGGTTTGCAAGGGGGCCGTGTGTTACATGTTTTTGCTTTGGCGAGCTCTGGAGTTTCTAGGCTTTAGGACTGCGGACTCGGTGTTTGGAGGAAGTCAGCAGGTCATGGTTGCCGATGTGGTTGAAGGTTCCGTCATTGGCGCCATGCCATGGTTAGACTCCAAGTACTGTGCTTGCCTTTCCTCGTGTCCTGATCGTGTTTGGACTGCCATTTGGCGCATGCACTCTGGTCACTCCAAGCCCCAAGCGATGCCCCGAATACCAACAATGCCTACTGCTGTTGCTCAGACTCAAATAAGCTCGTTCCTATGCCCCTCGCCTAAACCTTTACCGACACCCTGGACATGTAGCGCGAATCACACACCTCTTTCTTGGAGTCTGCGGCAGAGGTTCCACCACGGACTCCTTGGAGAACAATGAGGCCAGGCATTTCTTCTGGCTGAGGTTTCAGGATTTAAACGAGTGGTCAATTCCGGGAAGATCATGCTTCTGGTGATGACGACCTTCCCCGCCCGGCCCCAACCCTCCCTGCCTCTTTGCCAAACACTTGGCAGCCGTCAGCCATGCATGATCAGGGTTTCTCGGCATGGCTGTAGAGTTTGACTGTGGTTCTATGCGCTGCCTTTCAATATGTAGGAATTGCTTACTTCACTACCCCACACTGGCAGTGTCACGGGAGGTGTCGCGGGTCGTGTCGGGGGGTGGCGTAAAACATGGCTGTTTTCGGGGTGCATCCGCGAGAGCCCGAACTTAAATTTCGAGCCCTGAGCCCTAAGCTGTATGTCAAGCCTGAAGAAACAGCTTACACACGGAAGCAGAACCACGCGCGTCCTCGAAAAGTTCTGCTTGGAATCTCGCTGGCCCTGGTACCCGAGCAGTGGGAATCGAATCCTTCGAAAACTAGCTGCCATCTTCAAGGGACCGGAGATTTATGATTGCCTCCTAGGCATCGGGGGCACGCTACATCCCTGTTTCTGGTGAGGTGCCAGCTCTGGACCCCATCCGGCTCTCGCAGGCCTGGGATGATCTCTTTGAAAAACAATGACACCCGAAACCCTAAAATCCTAAAAGGCCTAAACCTGAAAGCTGAACTGCGTTGAGGGTCTGAATCCATGTTGCTCCTAGCTGCAAAACTCGAACTTCCCAAAAACCCTGCGGCCTGGAGGTTTCTGTTTTTGCGTCTTCCAAGGGTTAAATGGGCCAGTTGAGGGAGCCAGACTTGGAGCTTGGTCTTCGACTGAAAAGATAGTGCAATGAGGGGAGAAGCCGAGAAGCCCAAGCCATTCCTGCAAGATCCGAGCCGCACACCCGACATCCCTCCTGCGCCCAACTGATTTCGGAACAGCTCTTGAGTTCGGAAATCCTCTCCTGCCATCCCACCCCGAAGCATGCATACCCAAGGATTGACACCCGAAGCTGTTGCCACAGGATTGTGCGTTGTGGGGAGGGGGTAATTATTAGGGCTTTACCCAAACCCGGTCGCCGGTCTCCCGGACCACCAAACATTATGAACCCGGAAATGGTTCTTCTGCCGGTATAGGGTGCATGAACAAAAGACGCGCAACTGCCAGTGACAGTTCTAACACCCGCATAAAAAAGACAGTTGTCGACATAAAGCCCCAGAGCTCTCAACCCTGTAAGAGAACGCGCCCGAAAGACTTTAAACCGTGAAGCCACTCCCCGAAGCCGTCAGCTTGTAACTTCCGGACAGGCCGAGCTGTCGCCGGATTGGCGAATGGAGGCTGCTGGATTCGGGGTGGAGGGCCGTAGGCCTTCAAGGCCGCAGGTCTTCAGGGGAACAGCCGCTTTCGCGTTTCTGACTTGGGGCCTTTCAGCGGGCTTGTAAGATATGACGTTGAGCTCTTTCGACCTCGCGGCGTGCATTTTGACAGGTGCATCGAATTAGAGATATACTGGAGCCTGCCGAGTCGACTGATTTTCAATTTTGCTGGAGGAATCAAGTTCGGTTGTGCTTGGAGCAGGATTGAAAAAAAAAAGCCTTTTTGTTGTCGTGGCCGATTGTTGTCGTAGCAGTGTCGTGTTTGTTGCTGTCGTGCCAGCTGCAATTGTTTTGCATTGTCGTCGCGGGGGGGAGGCTAGGAGGAAGTCGAAGCGCGCCCTGCGAGAGTTCCAATGCCAGCTGAGGAAGGAGGGCCTCTGCCTGAATCACATATCCGCGGCCCTTGGGGCTCAGAGATCCAGCCATACTTCGCGAAAGATCCGACTGACATCCAGAAATGGCACGAAATTGCGACGCCCCAAACCCTTGATCCTCAGCCAGTCTGGACCACTTATTGGCCTAACTTTAAGTCAATTTCGCCAACCATCCGAGCCTAAACCTCGCCACTGTTAAGGTCAGGGTTTCGGAGCTGGTTATTTGGGGCCTTGGAGTCGCAGGGTCGTTCACGGAATCCGCAAAGCCGTCGACCTCTTGACAGCGGACAGAAGCAGGTGGAGGGCCACATGGTGGAGGCTTAGGCGGTGGCCGGCCCAGAGTGACAGCGCTTCGAAGTACAACAACAGCTTCAGATTTGGGACTGTGGGTCCTTTGTTTTCGGGTCGGTATTTCAGCCGCTAGTCTTGCCGGTCAGATGTTGGGGTAGCAGGTAGCATAGATGTCTCGCCTGCTAAGTTCTTCGGGTAAAGACTGAATAGACTTCTCAGCTGCTGGATGTCGTGTGGGGTAAAACATGAACCGAAGCAGCCGTAGCACAGTCTCTTGCCGAAGCCGTTTGACATCTGACATGGGGAGTGTGAATGCAATCCCCACGTCCAAGCACCACAGCACTCATTACTTAGTGTAAATCCAGAGCCCTGAACCCCATCAGGAATCCATGCAAAGTCCTGTCGCTTTTGCATTTCCGAGCGGGTGTAGATCGGATCTTATAGAGTTGTGACCATCACATACCTATGAGAGTACATACGGCTCTTCAGCAGAAACAACATGAGTAAGCCCTACAGTCCCCTGCACTTCCCTACACCAAGACAGAGACCATGACTCCGCAGCCTGCCACTTTGGAGCTACAGCCCTATCCCAACGCCCAATTTCGAGACCCCTAACTCCAAGCACCGAACTTGAACCACTGCCATCAAAACGCCCGGAGCATGAAGCCACCGCCGCCCATCGCACTGGGACCACGACGACTGCTCCGACGGCCGCTACCGCCAGGTGTCCGGAAGCGTACCGTTTCAGGGGTTGGAGGTCTCGGGTTTAAGGATTCTCGTGGTTTGGGGCTTTGAGTGCAATGAGATGCTGACATCTTCGGATACGGGGTTTGGGGGCAGCTCTAGTCAGGGGATTGAGGTACGTCAAGTAGTATTAGTGGAAAATACAATCCTAGAGCCCATAGCTCAACAAAGGCAAGGTGGGTCCTGCAGAGTCTGGTTCAGGTTTTGGGTTAGGGCTTGTCAACCTCCGAAGCTCATCGACTTCGAAGATGTTCCGGCCACGTTAGATTCCATAGCAGATGACAGATGCATACATTGACCCAGGGAAGAGCAAGCGGCAAAAATAGACTGTCAGCAACCCGCGAATGTTCATTGAGAGTTAGGGATTCAGCAGGAATGTTTGAATTCAGAAATCATCATTGAAGAACTACTGGACAAAGTGTTTTGTGAAGTGATACTGTCCATAGGAAGACAGTCAGAGTGGAGTAGGACCAGATGCTTCGCATTCCAAACGTAGGCGGGACTGAGAGTTGGACGTATTGAACGGTTTTCCATTCATTGGCAACACTACTAATATCAGTGACGATGCTGATGGATAAAGATAAACACCTTACGAAGCAATCTGACGCCACTGATGTCTTCAAGCTTGCTTATGCCGGTGGTCAAATCAAAATGCAAGTAGTCTTTACGCCTATAATGTGAAGGACACATAACAACAGCTATGTTAGAATATAAATAAGAGTAAAGCTAGGAGTTGGTACACATGCAGGCATGCATGAATGCAGTTTATGGATCAACTTCAGCGTTTAGCAGACGTGCTACCTTTTCAAAACAATCGTCTAGTTGATACTAATGCTGGATTATTGCAAAGAGCAGACGCCGGTAGTTCATTGACTCCAATTCCAACAGCTGAAACGAGTTGTGCGTTACAACCAGATACAATAGCAGATCCTAGAGTAGGACGACACCAATACAATTGCAAGGTACCAGCAGAATTAGGTGAAGCAGATGCTGTTCGTTGGCGGCCGTTGCAATCCAATAGCGAGTTCAGGGAAGTGTTCGATACACAATATACCTATACACTGTTTAGCGAGTAGGGGTAAACTTCGAGGCAGCTTGACACCTTTCCTACGAGGTACTTTTGTCCATCGGAGCCGAACTTTCTTATGAAGATGCATTGACTCCTTCATGTTCGCGAGTCTGAATAGAAACAGAGCAGATGCGCTGTATCCAATAACTTCTGCTAGTACATTTTGCTGAGTTGGTACAGTTCATGAAACGGTATTGTGACGAAATGTCGTGCACAAACCCATGTAGTAGACTTGAGTATCTTACAAATTTTGGAACGTCGATAAACTCGTCCACAATCCGAGCTTCTAAATCGCAGGGGGGCCCCCTCCCCCGCAGAACAAGGGTCAATAATGGATCATCTCTGTTGGCTCAGCCTGGCTCCTTGGGCTCTAGTAAAAAATAACAATGTAATGAATCTCCAGCCGGGCCAGGCCCGGAAGCGTGCCATAAACGTGGTCCTTTTTATAAATCTGGTTCGGGCTGCTGCCCGGCAGGCCCCGTAAGGGGTAGCTTAGGAAGGAATGAAAATCTGTTGGCTTTTTATCAGGCCTTTAACAGGAAAACCTAGCTTTCTGAAGGGCCTCAGCTTTGGGAAAAAGCTTGGCTGCGGAAGGCAGCCTCTGCCTGTGCCGAGAGGCAATGTTATCTGTATCCTGTCCGCAGGTTCCAAGGCCATGGGACCAGGAAAGGCCGGTGACCCACCCAGCATCCACAGCATGCGGGTGCGACCGACACCTCTGCTCGTGCAGTGTACAGTACCAGAGTGCTGTACGGCAATGCCTGCTTCGGAAAGTAGCCTTGCTGCTTTATTAAAGCAGCAAACAATCAAAAAGCAAAGACTGCAAGAGCCGCCGCGCCCGGCCCGGAGGCTTGCTAAAAATATGGTCCGTTGTATAAATCTGGTTCGGGCTGCTGCCCGGCAGGCCCTTACGGGTAGCTTAGGAAGGAATGAATAGTTGTTGGCTCTTATCAGGCCTTTAACAGGAAAACCCAGCTTTCTGAAGGGCCTCAGCTTTGGGGAAAAGCTTGGCTGCGGAAGGCAGCCTCTGCCTGTGCCGAAAGGCAAGGCCTGCTTTGGAAAGTAGCTTTGCTTCTTTGTTATAAAGCAGCAAGCACATGCTCGGATTAGCGGAATGCCTAACAGATCTTTTGTTTGTTATTCTTCTTGTGCAAGCCGGTGGCTTTGTGCTGTGTCTCTGTCATCTTGTTCAGTGCCACTGGAGTCTCTGCTGCACTATCAAGTAATTTCTTGTGCGTCTACTTTACTATATCGTTTGTTTGTATCTTGATAGCGGGTGCCCGGTGGTTTGCTGCCGGTGGGTGTGCTCGTGTGGATTTACTAGTGGCGTAAAATGCCTTTTTTCCGTGTTTGCCCCCCCACCCCCCCCCAGCTTGGTACCATTGCGAGGAAAGGCAGGAGGAAGAGCTTTGGGTCCGAGAAGCGAGCTCTCTTGCCAAGTGAGCAAGTTCAAGCCAGACCCGTTTGGGGTACTACTTCTGGGGCGGGCTCGTGGACTCTCGGTTGGCGCAGTGCAGCTCGGATTGAACGGCCGCCCGGTTTGTCGAACGTTGCTGGAAGTATAATGACGTGAGCGAAAGGACTGACATCGCGGCAGGGAGCACAAATGCAACGGAAAATGGTGCAGGACTGGCTTGCGGTAAAAGGTGGGTCCGAAGAGATGTTACGTGGTGTGATGCTCATTGTGCCCACGACTCAGAAGACCAATCTTGGACCATCCTCCATGCACGCCTCCAATGCCAAAAGAGTTCGCAGCTGCAGCTGTAGCCCGGGTATAGACCAGCGTGGAGGCAGGCCGCCCCCAACGCCGCCTTGCCTTCCCGCGTCGGGCGGCAGCCGGAGGTCGAAACCTTCAGACCTGTCACCTTTCGTCGAGACGTCTTCCTACACAATGCCGCAAGCCACCCCGACGCCCTCAAACTTTTGGGGTGGTTGCCAATTACCACCCGCACCCGAACCTAAGTATGAAGCCACAGCATTAGCCTTTGCTTGCTTGCCAAGATTAGTAGTAGACACAAGTCTCTGAGGACATGTAGTAATTGTGCGTTGAAAGCTTGAGTTTGGGATTTATGTCTGCGGGGTTTCAACATCCGCTTTGGAGATCTGCCAGCCAACTCGCCCCTGTGTCAGGATGGCGAGGGATACTCCATCATTATTGCTGTACCCCATGTCGAGATGATTACAACTGCTGACCTACATTCCCTCGTTGGTATAGTGTTGCAGAACGCAGTCGTGTACTCTCAAAACAGGCATGTTCGTATCGTTGATGTTCGTGTTACCATCATCTTTATCATGATAACCAAGAAGCCCAGCTTGTCAAAATGTCGACCTCATAACCCAGGCCTCCTTGAGCCACGACCTTTAGCCATGAAATGTAATTAACTGTACACCCTCGCCTCAGGCTTCCTGCCGATCTGCACAAATCACAAAGTGTCCCTGATGCGTCAAGCTCCCCGGCTTAGGTTCAGTGGTTTCCGGATTCAGGAATCAGAAGCCCTTCGGACTCCAACAGGGGATCAGCGGCGGGCCATGGGTATTTTCGGAAGCTTTTTTATCTCTGAAACTCCGCTCTATCCCTCAATCCGATGAAGCCTGCTGAGCCCAACCTTCAACCGCACAACCTATGAAGTCTAAACCCATCAAGGCCCATCCGACGTCTCTTCCTTCTAAAGCCAGTTACTTCAAGCCATGATGCCAAGAGCTGTTATCTAATCTCCAAACCCCAAACCCTGAACCCAACTTTGAGTGCCGACTTGCATGGGTGCAGGGTGCGCTTCTTCGGTGTTTAGTACGAAGGCGTTTGAGGCCGTAAACAAGAGGTTGACAGAAAAAATGTGACCCTAAGACTTACAGGCACCGCTAGGGCATGACCCTGCAGAGTGCTCGTATCATTATGTTTCTGAGGGGAGGGAGGTGGGATTGAGGTTCGATGCTGGGCCTTGCCTGCGGCCTCTTGGTGCGTGGCGTTGTTCTCAACCAGGAAAAGTTTTCTGTACTCGGTCCTGGCCAAAGATTGTTTTTGGGTGTGATTTAGAGAACAGGTGTTCCTGAGAACGACCGGTCTGGGCTCTGAGGCTTCCGGGCTGCAATAACGGCCCATGGCCGAGAACGCCGATGGACAGAGGCGTAAGGGGAGATTTCGTGCTCAGGGTATAGCTTCAAGCGTTAAGTTTGGTTTATTTGCACAGCGGCAGCAATCGTGACAGCTACGAAGAATGCTGCTAGCTGCCGCGGTGGTGGCTGCCCTCACGACGACTAGGGCAGCGATCCGCGACTGCTGCCTGCGCCGCCGCTACTTCTCATCCTCCGCCGCCTGCTGGTACAGTACTACTGACACCGCCAGCAACACGACCACGAACACGACCATTGACACTGCCACTCCTACTACTACTACTACTACTACTATTACCACTACTACTGGCTACTAGCTACTAGCTACTAACTACTAACTATTAACTACTAACTACTAACTGCTACCTACTAGCTACTACCTAATACCTACTAACTACTACTACCACCACCACCACCACCACGACTACTACTACTACTACTGGCTACTGGCTACTAACTACTAACTACTAACTACAAACTACTAACCACGAACTACCAACTACGAACTACAAACTACGAATTACTAACTACTAACTACTAACTACTAACTACTAACTACTAACTACTAACTACTAACTACTAACTACTAACTACTACCTACTACCTACTACCTACTACCTACTAACTACTAACTACTAACTACTACAACAACAACTACTACTACTACTACTACAACTACTACTACAACTACTACTACTACTACTACTACTACT